>WSXT02195125.1:0-14130 GCA_011762715.2 Neuroterus valhalla
AAGCCATCCCTGTGTGCCAAAAATATGCCGTGGCACTTGCCGGATGGATGCAAAGAGCAGTCATTCTTGGGTCGCTTCGTGTCCTTAAGACCCACGAGGGTTTTGCCGGCCCTTCCTTGTGATTTCGTCGTACATGTGGTCACTGGTCACTCATCTCGAGGTCGTGAGTCGTGGCCATAGGTGTATTTAACCGCGGTTCGACTGGGAGCCTGTGCCATTTTCCTGAATGACAGTTGCTCCCAGGCGGACCCTGCACTGGTTGTTTAACAAAATTTTAATTTATATATACATATGTATATATTTTTTCTGCTAGGAGGGGAAATATTGTATTAGAACTGCTGGAATATGGCTCCATGTCTTTCTTAACCTCTCGTCTCTCCTGCTACCTCTTCTCTTCTCTTTTTCCCAGTGGTTACCTCCGTTTTTTCACTCTCAGTATACTCTCAACGCAATGAGCTATAGTGTCCCAGTTGATTTTGGAGTCAATCGTCAGCCCTACGATGTTTTCCAGCGTCGTGTCAGTCTCTACTTCCATCATCAGTTTTCTTTTGCTCCTTTCCGCTGCTCCTCCCAATGCTGGAAAGTTGATGTCCTTTCCCGGGAAGCAATATTCCTTACTGCATTTTCTTTCTTCGCCTCGTAAATGCTCTTCCTCTCGGTTGCTAGCAGGGCAATGGGGATAAAACACACTATAACCAGTACGTCCGTACCAGACACAGATTTGTAGGCGAAGGCAACTCTAAGTGCACCTTCGTAATCGCCGATTATACGCTGTAGATATCCAGAGATTCTGAACCTCTCCTCCTATGCCCTAAGAATGTCAAACTATTTTAATGAGTTGAATGCATTGTCAGTCGAAAATAACATTGATGCAGACACTCCTTGTCCAAAGATTACCACTCCGAACTATTTTGAACTCCTGGAGAGTTTCTTTTATCGCTTCCATCGTGGATCTGCCCTCAAGGAAGCCATGCTGATTCTCAGCAAGGCCCACTGCTTGTATTGGCGTTCTCAATCTGACTCGGAGCAGGATCTTAAAGAGCTTTCTAAATAAATTAAGCATTCAGAGTGATCTGTATGATGACGCCGTGATAGGGGCCCTTTCACCCTTGTCGTACAGAAGACCCTGGTTATGAGGCAGAAGTTGAACATGTTGAGTAGCAAGAAAGGGTACTGTAAAATTTGAATGTTTTCATATCTTTTTGAGTGAAATCAGGCGATAAATAAACTAGGCAAAACGTATTTTCCGATTTTCCAAAAACTTTATAAGTTTCAATGAACGAATCCTACGAATGACTGCTATTCCCTGATTTGTCGAAAGGTAAAAGCTGACGGTGGTGTCTATACAGATTAAAACCCAGACAAATCCATCGCCTTTTTCATTTTCATGTAAATGCATGCCCTTTTCTCAGCTGCTAGCTGAGACAATAGACTCTGAGCTAGCCTGCAGCTGTCCAAGTTACCCTAAAGGATCACCACCATCCTCTAGTTTGGTTACATTGACGGTCTTCTTCTCTGTATACCGCACGCCTGGAGGACAAAAAATGTGATCAAATGAGTAACCTTTTCCCTTATCTGCGAAAAGAGAGCACTTTGCCTCGCCTGTGCAGGTGCCTGATCTGTGGCCTTCCGTGCAACCTTTCCAGCACAGTCGACTTCAATCGACTTCCTTGCAGTTGTCCGCAAGATGACCATAACCAGCATCTAACATCCGACTCGTCTATTTCCGCAAAAGCTATTAGGCTTCCCTGGAAGCCCGTTTTTGCCACATTCGTGGTCACACTCTCCGTTGAATCTGGATCTGCGCACATTGCTCTAGTTACTGCACATATTCAGTTTCTTCTATGGCATTCTGTAATGCCACTTCAAGTTGAGCTCTGTTCTCGCTCGACGCACCAATTTTAAGGAGGAAATCTCCTTGCCGGGTCTTTTCGATGGCCTTGATGTATAGCTGTATAGCCGAAGCTATACAGCCCTTAGGTGATTTCTCGTCGCTTTCAGTCCTCTCATCACGTAGACCTCTCCTTTTTCTGAATCTCCTTGCCTGACATGCTGTAGTCGTCTGGGTCCGAGAATTCGATCAGGAACATAATTCGTTCACGTTTATCAAGGAGAACGATGTCAGGTCTTGTGTGTTGGATAGCGACTATTGTGGGGAACCTATAGCCCTAGTAAATTTGGCTTTCTTCGTTCTCAATCATTGACTTTATCTCCCTCGCAGTGTTCGGCAGGGCAGAGTCGCGGCCAATGCCACACGAGCGACAAAGATGGTAGTAAAGCACTCTTAGGGCCGCGTTGTGTCTGTACATATACGTCATTCCTGCGTGAATGGACAATTTTGATAGTTTATGCCATAAGTGCTCGGGGAATTTTTGACAGGCCCTGCAACTATCGCTGGAAACTTCTTGACGTAATGTGCGGCGACGGTATGCTAAGGTTGGAACCACACTGTCCTGACACACGATAATGAAATTCCCAGTATCTGAATTAGGTCTAGATGATTCAAGGAAAGAGAATGTCGACTTAGGTAAGGGAACGTTCATAAACCACATGGCTCATTTCTTACATACGGGGGAAGTGACGAAAAGCTACCTAAAGGCGACGTTGGTGGAGGAGGGTGCAGAGTGCAGGCCACTTGTTGCAGATACTTCTGTCGATCAGCAGGTTCTCCTGGCATCCTGCTGTACCTCTTTTTATCCACGTTGTTTGTACATCTTTCTCCGTACACGTTCAATTATTCGAAGAATCCTGTTATTCATGATAGCTGTAAATATCTTATACAGAGTGTCAGACATGTTATTGGTATGTATTTCCTCAGGCTGGACAAGTCGCCTTTCTTTAGTAGGAGTACAGTGCATCCCGATACAAACTACTGCAGAATAGGCATCTCCGACTCCAAATGCTGCTGTGAAAGGTGCGGAACACGGGGGTGATGCTACCGTTGTACGAACCGTCAACAGAAATCAGCTAGAAGGAGAAAGTGGGGATAGGAAAGCACCAATCGGATGCGTCGACGACTTTAGCTTCTTCGAACGCTAAAATTTGATTGGTGCAGCTTGACTCCAACTTTCTCCTGCAAGCTATGACGTTCGTTACCGGAAATCCCTATCCTAGCTTCACCCCCGTGGTGCGGAAGCTCTGGGTGTTTCTGGAACCACAGAACGGACTGGTGCGCCGTATATTCTCTGCGATATATAAACTTAGAAGGAAGCTTTGGAATAATAATATGTATAAAACTTTGACGTATTATTGAGTAAAACATTATCTTCACAGCTTAGAAAAATGTTCAAGTGACGAGCAATTTCGATGATTTCAAATAAATATTTATAGTTATATCAAATTTTTTTAAGACAAGCAGAGACAATTTTTTTATTCAAGGCAATTAAGGTACTCAAGGTAATAAGATCATAACTTTCACACATAAATTTGGGTGTGATATTCGATGTTAATTAAGAACACTTCCGTCTCTTCAGAATTGTTCCATGTGTAAATTTGATGTTGCCTGAAGTTGATTTTGAAATGGGAAGTGATATCTGTAATTAATTAATTAACGCAATTTCCACGATTAGGCAATTCCATGCAAAACAAGTCTATTGGCAGCTCATCCGCAGGGCTAGTATTACAGAAAGTTCCGTAAGCCTAACCCTAGCGCTGTTTTGATTAGAGTATTTCGTTATATAAGACAGTGCAAATCTTCTTCTTAATTTGTTCACACCCTTTCTGTGTTTGAGAGTTTTAACGGAACCATTAAAAATTACATACATATCTTCCTTTTCCCTTATCTAGAATCCTTATGTACCACCTTACCATTTAATTCCGACAAATTTTTTTACATACTATCCCTAATTCCGCAACACTAATTATGTTTTTTTTCAAACTCTACACAGATTCTCCTCTTAATTCATCCAATACTTACATGCTATCACCCTCTCTCCCATCCTAAATCTTACAGCTCTATTTCACTTATCCTCTTTCTTATTCTTTCTCAGATATGTTGGTTCCCCCTCGTTCTTCACCAAACTGTACCAGCTGTTATATCTTGTCTCTGAGAGTTTTTGTCGTCTGTCCTTTATCTGCCTTGCCATTATCTCTTCTTCTATTCCCTGTCATTCTCTAACTCTTTCTCGCATCCCATACCCGGACCTTCCTTCGTATCTCTCTTTCTCCCACTTCATTCGTTCCACGTTACCTAGGCAACTCCCATGACCTATCCCAGAAACACATAATGAACAAGGCAGGGCTAACTAATTATTTAAATCCTTCTGAATATAACGAAAATGCGATTTCGGCGAAAGGCGATCAGCGACACAGTTTCGAGATTTTACCGCTGAGTCAAGTTGAAGTTCTGATAAGAAGATAATGATTCCAACTAATGTATTTGACTCATACACCTCCAAGGAAGAAAAATTTCTTTTTTAGTCTCACCAAACGTTCGGTATTATTTAAACTATGTAAAAACACTAGAATCGCTCGCGCCACGAACATTTTGTCGAGCTAGAAAAATATCATTCTAGTTAATGCCATGCTACACTTATCCGATCCCAACTAAACCGACATTTTTCTTGCAACATCTTACATTCATACGAATTTAGAATAAAGATATTATTTTCAAGAATTCACTCATGAAGCACAGATAAATTTTGATTTTGGAAAAATTTGGTTTGGATTTCAAGAAATTTAAGACCATACAACTTTCGTTAGTGCCGTGTTAGTATCCGTGAGAAGCAAGTTTAAATCTTCGCTCTATCCATTAAAACTACTTGTATAATAGTGGGATTTTATTTTGGAGACATACTTAGTTCGACGCTTACGCTTGTAAGGCTTGGTGACATGGTGTGTAAAATAAGATATATTTAAACTGAAGAGGCCCCTCATCGAAGGGCGAAAGCTTTCATGCAAACAAATAAAATAAAGGACCAGTAGTTCAAAAACCACCAACATCTTCCTCCAAATTTAGTTAGTGCCTTTAATATAATTCCTCAGATTTCGAACGCGATATCTCAATTTGGGTGATCGCTAGTTGTTGCAAGAAGAGAGTCATTGAGTAGCCGGTTGAATATAGCATGGCCTCGATGATACGCCAAAACCAGAAATATAAATATTGTGGGTTTCCCCTCTTATATTATTTCTAATTCCCGATTAGGAATTATTTTTATGTCCTTAGTGACTCCTAGAAAGGATGATTGAAAGAAAAATATTATGATTTTGCTTAATTTCTTATTCTCTTCGAAATTGATTGGAATATACAAAAAAAATCAATCTTTTTGAATTTTCAAGCTTCAAAAAGTGTCTGACAACTAAAGATATCGTTTCGGAAATCAAAAAGGAATCACGAGGACTCATTCTGATTTTGTAGGAAACGATCTTTGCTTGCCATGATAAAGATCTACAAACATTACTTTTTGGGCCCACCCTCATGTACAATGTACATTCCATTAATAAAATATAAGAGTATATAAAACACAAGGTCGAGAAGAAATTCGAAAAATTTGGGGTTCTTAAAAAAAAACTTTTTATTACAAATAATACGTGTTTAATTTGAATATTAAATAATCATATAATATAATGATATAATTTATTCGAAAAGTTAAGTTATCTTAACATTCGAATTATATTTTTGCACTCATGCATATTCTGCTGTTATGTAGATCTTTCTCTTGCTAATAAGTCATGCTTATTTCTGGATCAGAGTGGAAAATTCTAAGAAAGTTGTACAATTCGATAAGAAGCCGTGTAAATAATTATTGATGTTCACCAATAATTATTTACTCACATTACAATACAGAAATAATTTTGACTGAAATTTTTCGATCTCATATTTAACTTTTATTACAATTTCTGGGACTCATTTCGAACAGCAAATATTGTACTGTTCATCAATTTAATTTCCAGGTGTTCAAAATTCCTGTCTTGACTGTAATGTTCCTTCAAACTGGTAGTAAGCCTCCTCGACTACTTTTTCATAATTTGAAGCCTTTTATTACAGCACTTCTGAGTGAATCAGTATCTTGGACCTCGATCTGAAGAGTTAGGCCTGAGCCAGTGCATTCAATGTTTTGCTGAGTGACGAAGAAGTGTAACGCAATGAGTGAAGTTAGTGTGTATACCAGACGCTAGGCGCAGACTCAAACTACCTGAATGGGGACACTGTACGATGAGAGGGAGAGAGACCAGACGCTTGCTGCCTTCCACTTCCTTAACCTACTGCTGTACTGAGACGGGTATAACACGCTCAAAGAATGTTTCAAAGAATCTGAAAATACATTTTCCGGATCGAAAAACTATTTTTTGCATGATGTTTCTCATTCTGTAGGATCTAATGAACAGAATTATGCGAAAATTTCCCTGCAGAATTCATCTTCCACGAGTCCGCCAGTTTTGCCCGGTCTACCTCGCTCTCATCGCTTCAGCTGGGCTTTTCATGTGTCATGATGAAATACTATTTGAAATCATTGTAAAATATATCATATTTATGAAATTTTCTCAAATCTTTGTCATTGTTGTGAATTCTTTGATTACTGTTGGTGCAAACATTTTTAACAATAAAAGTCAGAAAGAAAAGGAAAGATATATGGAAGAGGTAAAGAAAGAAGTAAAAAGAGGATAGGTATGTGAGGTCATCAATTAGGAAAGTAATGAGAACAACTGATAACATTTGCGTCCTAAACTATCAAGTGAATGGGGGCTTGAGATGGAAAATAGGACAACTAGTGGCCTTTTTCGTGGACTTCAAAGCAGCGTTTGACTCGTTGAACAGGAGGGTGTTAGAGAACGGAATGAGAGAAAGGGGAGTAGATGAGGGGCTATGTGGAAGGATAAAAGAAATATTTGTGAAGACTAGGTTCAGAGCCAGGACAGGAAATAAGGAAGGACAGGAAGATGAATCAGGCAAGGGTGCTTGTTGGGCCCGCTACTGTTTAGTATAATGTTTCCAGACTTAGGAGGAAAGCTACGAAAGAAAGGAAAGGGAAATAAGATTTTAGGAAGCAGTAAGCTTCACTCTTTAGCATATTCAGATGATGTTGTATCATTAGCAGAAGATTTGAAGAGTACCTAAGAAGAAAACATTTGAGCGCACCGATCATAAAAGGGCGTTTCCGCGTGAAAGTCGGTGAAAGAATTGTCACCTTTTTCTTTTTCATCCGCTTTTTGTTCCTGGACAATTCTTTTACCGCGTTTCACGCGGAGTCACCCTTTATTGATCGGTGCGCTCATTGATCGGTAAATGTAAATAATATCCTTCATGAATGAAAGGAAGAAAACAGAGTACGAGTGGAAGTGTAATGGCGAAACCGTTGAACTAGTGAAGAAATTCCGTTACTCAGGGTTTTGGTTTTAAGCAGGGGGAGGCAACGAGCTGCAAGTAAAAAAAAAGGAAGAAGTGTGCAAGTAAAATATAGGGAAAGCTTTGGATATAGGGAAGAGAAGGTTCAAGGGTAATTGAAGGATGAGAACATGGATGTTCGATGTGCTAGTATTGGTAAATTACATTATTAGATGTGAATATGCAACCTGCTTTTTTGGTTCCCCGCGGAATTCAAAATCCCCAACTTGACATCAAATTTTCAAAAAAGAATTCTAATTGATTTAATGATGACATATTATTCCAATTATATAAGATTTATAAGAATATCTATATTCCTAAGAGAATGTTAGAATATTTGAAAGAAAATTACTTCAAAACTTTAGGAAACAATTTTAGAAATACACAAAATAATAATCTACATGCATACATTGCATTATGATATTTACATTGTTTTTTCAGTTTCGATCTTTAGCTGATATAATTTGTAGTCTTCGGTTTTAAAGGTCCAAGGAATGAGAATTATATAGTCCCTCTTCGAAGGTAAAAACTGAAAAAAACAATGCACTTTAACCAAAACGGATCCCTTCTGCAACACGATGGAAGTTTCTACCAGTGGATTTGACTCCATTTTGGTCTTCAAATATTTTTCCTATTATGTAATTTCTCTCACCTATTATCCAGACTAGCTAATTCGAAAAACCAGAGAATTTTCCTCATTAGGTGTCGTAAATGTGGTATTATCCCACGGCACTTATAAAATCAAAAGGTTTGTAATAATCTCAGATTTTATAAGCCTTCCAACAGAATCAAAATTGATTAACTTTCTAACTCACTTAAAATCAAAATCTTAAATAACGAAATAAGTGATGTTCCTTGTGAAATATTCTATATCAATCTACAACTCAAATTCTTATATGGCAATAAACTAGACTTTAACCTTCTAAGATTAATATTGATTTCTAATTTTTGAAAATGTCAAATACAATAAACACTCTCAAACGTAAAACACACTTAACTAATAAATATCTTGAAATAAAAATAATCTCTGGACAAAAAGTAAATTGTGAGACTCCTAGCTCCTGGTTTAAAAACATCACTAAATATTTCATACCAAAAGAAGTAATTCAAATTGTCTCTTTGGGACCAGGGTTTGCATACAATTTTCCAAAAGAAAAAACAAATTCCTTCACATGAGATCATTGCTGCTATTGAATTTGGAATCTGGAACCTACCTTTAGATAAACAGAAAGTACATTGCTCTCGAACAATTCTAAACTTTTAAATTCTACATTCCTGAATAAACAAAAATTTCAAGATAAACTAGATTTCGATCCAGCTATAAAATTGATCGAAGAAAACCCAAATTCAATTTTTCTCAGAGCCGACAAAGTGAATACCACAGTTGCTATGAAAAAAATCAGAATGCATAGAAAAAATTATGTTACCTTTACCGGACAAGTCCAAATTCATAGAAGTAAATTTTGAATATACTGCTACCTCGGAAAAATCAAACAATATTTCAATAAGCAGATGGGATCATAGAGCATATATTTCTTCAAGAGAAGCCAAACAACTCAAAGCTAATACTACTGTCATTCCTAGAGCATATGGACTACCAAAATCCACAAACCTAGAAACCTTCTCAGAATAATTGTCTCTACTATAAACAGCCCTGCCCACAAATTAGCTAAATATCTTCCCAACATCCTGAAAGCAATCACAAATAAATCAGAATTTCGAGTTAAATACAGTTGGAAATTTGTTCATGACTTAAAATCTTTCAAAGTTCCCAATCAACACTTTTTTGTATCTATGGATGTGGTAAAGTTATTTCCATCTATCCCAATCAATCTAGCTCTACAATGTATGGGATCTCCACTCTCACCTGTGGTTGCGGACATCGTCATGAATTCTCTTGAAACTGACTGTTTGTCAAATTTGAATTTTGAAGTTCCATTATATAGAAGATACGTAGACGACATTTTTAATATCATCCCAGACTCTAAATTAAACTTAGTTCTAGAAACTTTAAACTCTTCTGACTCAAACATTAAATCCACTTCTGAAACTGAGCAAAACTACACTCTTAACTTTTTAGATATGTCAATCACGAGAACAGACGACGGAACGCTTCTAACTAATTGGTATCACAAACAGACTTGGTCTGGTAGATACCTACACTTCTTATCCCAACATCCTTGGTCCCAAAAGAAGGAATGATTTTTGGTCTCATAGATACAGCAATTAAACTATCCTCATATGATTTCAGATTAGAAAATATCACAATAATACAAAAAACTTTAATTGGCAAAAACTACCCCTTGAACATCATCAACAGACTAATAAAAATCAGGATCAACAACATTTATAATCAACGGGGAAAGAATGAATCTCACAACTCCAAAGGTTTCACAGTAGTTCCATACATCTCTGGTATAACTGATAAAATCGCCTCTATTCTACGACAAAATGACATTAGTCATTTTCAGACCAATCTAATCCAACTCAAACTGGTTGAGATCTTCGAAAGATAGTTTAGATATTTTTCACAAAAGAAATGTGATCTACAAATTTAATTATTTGAATTGTGAAGGCTGTTATGTTGGACACACAGGCAGACCTCTTCATCTGAGAATCAAAGAACATATACGTCGCAATTTTATTGTGGATAATATGACTGCTCTTGAAAGGCACAGCATTGAGGCTGGACACGAATTTGATTTTACGCATCCTGAAGTTCTAGCTCAGAAAAAATTTTTTTTAACGCTTAACGATTGAAGCATATTTTATCAAAAAAGAAACAAAGTCTGTTTCTAAGATTTGATCATTCGAAATTTCCCGACTTCTACAGCTCATTATGTAAGTTGTAGAAAAATTTTATTATGTTTTTGAAATTTCTTCCATTCAACTCCAATTCTCTACTGATCTTCTATCTTCATACTCAGAAAAATTCGCATCTCAATTTTTATTTTTTTGTCTCAAGTAACCTCAATTCTCTGCCTTTTCAAGAAAACATCACTGATCTACGCACCCTGGCTGACTTTCGAAATAGTTTCAGTTTACAACGTATAAGAAGACGATCTGGTTCAATCTCTGGATCACTGATCAATTTTAATTCCTGACTCGTCAAAAATGTTATATGTTCGTTTATTTTCCTTTAAAATTGAGAGGGTCACTACTCACAACAATGTCTATCCACTTGATCCCTGGTAAGATAATGTTTTCTTATTTATTCACAATAATTTCTTACATTTACCCTGACATATATTTCTTTGAAACAACGTATCCTTTACGAAAAACAACCCTTTGTTCCTATCCTTATAACAAAACTAATTCCAAACAAAAATTCTTGTCTCTTTAACACAGATTGTTTTATTGTGAGCTCACGTTTTTCAATAAAATTAATGAACCAAAAGAACATTATCGTATATCCAACCAAATATAGGATGATTCACTGTTGTTGAAAAGTTGTGCCCTCAAAAGAACTTTTCGGATAACCTACAAAACTTTACTACACTCACGTCACTCTCATACGTCTTCTCACTATACTTTTACTCACGTAAAACCATTGACTTATAATATATTCTGTTTTTTAAACTGTTCCGACTAACCATACACTATATTTGTAAATTATTTCTACTCCAAATTTTTGAACAAAAACGTTTTTTATTCCTTGTCTCCTCAATTAAACTATATGTTAGGTTTTAAATTGTGAAAAATAGTTTTCTTATTCTCTAAAATGGATGAAAAAAAACTTGTGGAATGTTTAATGGTTTTGGAGGTATTATTAATGTTAAAAATCGAGAAAAAATACTTTTTCGCATGTATTTTTTTTTGGAGAATTACTGTAAGCCATTCAAATAAGGATCATAACCTAAATTCCAGGCACTTGATCTGGAAGTATATGTTCACTCATTATGTGCAAGCAGCTCTCTAAAACTCTTAGGAGCTCTTCTAAGAGTTGCAAAGCAGATAAAAAACTATTACTTATGTGCCTACATCTTCTCATTTCTTGAAGATTCTTCCTTAATTTACTTCTTTTCATATGCAATATTTTAATTCCTAGAAAACTGAGTCGAGACAGATCTTGAGAATCGAACTTATCTCTAAATATCTTTTCGTTCCAGTGATATGGCTGTACTGATGTAGTACAAATAAAAAGTGCAATCTGGGCAATGTAATTTAATCCTTGCAAATTGAAGGCCATATTGTTGTCCATCTTATGTAGCTTCAGAAAATTGCAAGCAGTCTGTGAAATTTTGAAACATTCTTTTATATCTAGAACATCGAATTTAATCTCATCTAGTGGATTTCGCGGGATTACAAAACCGTACTCCATATAGAGTTGAAGATTATTATGCGTTCCATAATTTATGAAAACTTGGGAGCCTTCGTTATAAGATATCAGAGATTTGATTTGATAAAATTCGGACTTATTTTTCATAATCAGAGAACCAACGGCAACAGTTTTACCAGAATGATTAAAAAGATCCAGAAAAGGTGCGAGTGCTAAATTGTCGTCTGTTACATTGATTTTTGAATTCTCTTCGCTACGTAGATATACACATCTCGTATTAACAGTATAATATCCCCACAAAAAGTCTTTGAATGTTATTATTTCATCAAAACTTATATTGCAATGAGAACAAACAAAATCACGGTTCTTCCAAATTTTTAATGTTTCCATTAGCGAACGATAACTAGCTTTGGACTTATTCGAGAGTTGGCTCAACTGGCTTGTAAAACATTCAGAAATCATTTTTTTTTCAGATTTAGAACAGAACTCTGGATTAGAATAAGATACCGGAAGTAAATCAATATAGGGTTTCCAGGCAGAATCTTCTTTTAAATGTTTTTCGTAAAGAAGAAAGGTTGCGAGTACGCATTGGGCTTCGTAAATTTTATCTGATAAAAATATTTGACTAATATAGCTCTTTGAGACTGTGGATGTCGTTATAAGCAGTCGCTTTGGTAATTCTAAAAGAACTTCTTCAACTGCAATGTCTTTTATTGTCATTAAACCACGACCGGTTTCCGGGAAGATGTGAGGCACCAAATCAAATTTTGGGGCCCAATTCTGATCAAGCATCCACTGCTTTAGATTGTCTAAAGCCCCCGCACTCTGCGTATGTTGTTTCTGAATAGTCGGGGTCTTCCGTTGTCGACGTTTCCTCCCAGTTCGGCCCATTCCAAGTAGTGGATTTTAAATCTGCAGAATTAAGTCAAATACTCATGAAATAATAATGGACGTACATTGTTTCATTTTGTTTAACTCGATGTGATCAATAAAATGTAACTTTTTGCCTAAAAATAAAGCTTTTGAGACTTTACAGGTTACATTCAGTGATGCGCGATACCCGAATCGATACTCTTCGGTTCAAATCTCTAGAGGACCGAACCTGAACCAATCGGTCTGGAACCTACAGTGACCGCCCGAAAAGTTTCGATCCAGATCCTCCGAAGATTCAATCTGAAAGAATGGTTTATTTCGCACCTGATCCGGTCCGAAATTTTCAGGACAGATTTACTAATGTCTGATCTGATGAGAATATTCGTATGCAAATTTTCATCCGGCTTTGCTACAAATTCAAATAGTATGAATAATTTTCAATAAATTTGTGGTGGGATTGAGTTTTCCGGTCACACAGTAGTCATGTGGCTCTTCCAATTACACAGTTGAATTCGGCTACGTTTATGGTCACGTAGTAGAATTGCCCTGCATTCCTGGTTTCGTGGTGAAGTGATGTGCACATGGAATCATTCTGCATTGCTGGTTTTGCAGTAGACACCTATAAGGTTCGTGACTGCGCAGTACGATTGGATGGCACTTGAGTCCGCACAGCAGACTTATATCGCAATTTCGAATAGGCAATAGTGTAATGCTGCATTTCGTGCTACGCAGTAGAGTTTGAGGGGTTGGTGGTCGCACAGTACATTTGTGTAGCACTTAGGGCTGCGCAGTAGGTTATTTTCTGCTTTAGATGCGCCGTCAAATAATTCTGCATTGCCGGATGCGGGATGATCTGCTTTTCAATTGTAATGTAATTCCGGTTGAGCAGTGTACTTCTGGAGGGGTTATAGTAGCACAGTTCATGTTCATGACACTCAAGGCTGCGCATTTGATTTATACCATACTTCAAAATGTGTAGTAGACAAAATAGACAAGTTACTTATTCAAATTTAGTGGATTTGGTGGTTGAAAAATATGAAAAGCAAAATAATTTCACCTAATACTTTAGAATGTAGATAACATCATTATTTATAAAAGGGTAATGGAATTCAAGTTTGGACTATTGGTAATACGGTTACCGCGCAAGAACCGGCCTACTGCTATGACGGCTTACAGGAAATGAAACTTCTAGTCTGGAACTTGAATACTCCGGCGGCAGTACTGCTGTCCCAAACGAAAACCTAATAAGTCTCATCTACCATGAGGGATGGATTCGCCTGTGTAATTCATGTTACTCACACAGAAGTTACAGTTTTTTCAGGCTTTTGTTTAGTTAAGTCCGACGTCAGAGCAGCTTGGCCGGCGGGAGTCCTATGGACACGAGAGCCAGGTCGGTAGTCCCGACTCTTTTCTCCCCCTTTTCCTGTTTGCCTAATTCTCCTGAAAAATGGTGAATAACCGTCCGCATTTGATTCCTTTTTGAATGAACGCATCGTGGATCAAAGAAGAGAATGAAATTCCGCCCACTGTAAGTAGTGCCCCACCCCCCCCCCCCCCCCCCCCCCCTCCCCCCTTCTTGATATCGTCTCTTTTTTTTCATATGTATTCTTAAACACATAAATACTTACATCATCCATGGGTGGGTAAAAAAAAG
>WSXT02195136.1:0-13594 GCA_011762715.2 Neuroterus valhalla
TGATCAAATACAAACATGCTCAGGTAACGAAATTAATTATCCATGAGTAAGGGATCGACCATAAATTACGTAACGCTTTGGGGGGGGGGTATCTCTACTAGTGTTACGCAATAGCGAAAAACTACAAGAAAAGTCGGAAAACTGCGTTACATAGGAGGGGGGGGGGGGTCAGAATTGCCGGAAAGTTGCGTTACGTAATGTATGAACGGCCCCCAGCGGGAAATTTTCAAATTCGTTGTTTTTTTTTCTATTGAATATTCTCACTACTGATAGCATTAATTGGTTACCTTGAAATTTCTCACTTCTGTCACTATGAGTCCGTGATTTCAATTTGAAATAATTTTGCTGCTCTTGTAATTCCTAATGCAATATAAAGTTCTTAATTACATTTTTGTAGTTTGATATCGAATTTTTCAATGAGTAGTAGGTTCCGATGTAAGTAATTATCTTCAATAGACAAATTCTACCTAAAATTTGTCTATACTTACGCATAAGAATAGTGCATATTTCTTATTGTAGTTTGAAGGGAATGAGAATGTTTTTTGTGGATCCCATTTTTGCACTTTCGGATAGCCTGAAAATATTCTAAAATTCTAATATGCCTATATTTAGGTTCTGTGCATAATTCATTTGGAGGGTGGTTTTTAAGTGATGAGGGTGTTTGTTCAAAAATTTGTCTGTGCATATTTGGAGAGCCTAAAAAACCCAAATTTTCTGGTGCATATTATTTTCCAAACTTGTAAAATTGTGAAATTTATGGAAAGGTCGGTTTTTGACAAAAATAAAAAATCCCAAATAACGTGATTTGTGCCTAAACAAAGCTCAAAAGTAGCTTCAGACGAAAACAAGTTTTAATATTCCATTTTGGAAGTTCTAGCGTAAGACACCTTTTGGAAATGGCGAATTCGGAAATGTTGTTAATAACGACTTGCTAAATACGACTTGTCGTATTTGACTTGGTGAGACCTCATTATAAATCGATTCCAGGTGTTCAAAAGTTGGGAGGTAGGGGGAAAACAGGGTGGAGTAGTAATGAAAGTGCTTTGTTGGGATGTAGTAGGGGTCAAAGAGGAAAATGAAGATTCCTGAAGGTTTTGTACAGGGAATTGATGTTGTGGAACTGATGGAGTCAAGGGGGGACGTAGGCTGCCAACGGAATTCCTAGAAAACGGTCATATTAGAGAAGAAAGAGAGAGCTGGCTAGTGCAGCATTTCCCTAACTTTTTTTGCATTTTCTGGGAAGCGGCTGGGTCACCACTCTCCTGTTTTTCTTATAAACACCAGAACCCGCCGGGGACACTTGACTGGCCATGGTGAAAGCAGTTACTTGGCTAATGCAAACCTCTGATAGTTGAGGATTAGAGCTGGCTGACGGAAATTACTTTGCGTCAAACATCGAGTATTCAAAGTTTGATATGTTGCATGAGCTTTATCAGATTATGTTGAGGAGATAAGAGAAATATTGTAAAAAATTGAGATATAAGGAGCAAAGAGAGAATGATTGATGTTATCGAAGTAATTTGTGACGTCACAAGAGCTGGAGAATGCATTGGAATTTGGTAAACTTTGAAAACGCAGATTGAAGTTTCAAAATTTACAGTATAGATTACAAAAGTAAAAATCAATGCACATGGTGTAATCATTAAAAACCTTTTTATCACGCACTGACGGGAAATTCGATAAAATTTTATGGTAATTCAGAAAAGTTTGCAAATATTAAGTTGAGCAAACTTTAAATTATGCAGGGTTAATATTCCTACCAAAATCGGCTATAGGATGGCAAATTTTCGTAAATTTTTGTCAGTAAAGAATGTAATATTTATTCAAAAGGTTGATGAAGGTATAAATGTATGAAGAGAAGAATTGCTCTCAGTTTTATTATTATCTTTCCTATAGTGTACGAAAGTTTGTCCACCGCCACGTCAGACAGTTATGTTCAGTTGGTAAACCGACAATCGCATTGCATCTTTTGCCACTTTCCGCTACAGTTTAAAAATTGTAGCTGTTGGAGAAATAACGACGAACTGGCGTGCGTCAGCGGGGGAAGGACGCTACTCCAATTTACGATCAGTCAAAAGAGAATATATCAGTCTACAAAACTGCCCAGGAGCTCAAATGCAGAGGCAACCAAATTTTATCAAAAATATTGGGGGTTGTTCAAGAAATAAGCACAGATGTGACCTCCGGAAGCTACGATCATGATGGTTCTTTTGGAACCATCGATCCCAGCGCAACTGGAGGTGATACGTCATTCGACTCATCACTTCCCACAACACCAGAAAACGATCGAGTCGGGAAAACCAAATCTCTTGAACCCCTTGAAAATGTAACAGCAACTTATTGGAAGGAAACATCCTCTGCCTGCCGTGGACAAATGAATCTGAAAACAAGACACATGACTTACCACACCTCTGCCCGCTAGGAGATACCACTTCACAAAGCAATCAATGTGATCTGAAATATCACCAACAAGTCATGGGAAAGAATATGGTCCGAAAAGCTGTTCACAGTACGTAAGACTACTTGTTTGAATAGACCTCTTGATTTCTAATGCCAGCATCTAAGGATAAAGATCTGGATGCTTTTCCTGGGAGCAGACATGTCAGGACCCACTGGCCCACGCCAGCTAGGCAGTCTGCTAATGTGCCTATGAAAATACATCCAACAACATGATGATCCGATCGAGGTCCAGGATCCCCATGAGGCCGATGGCCCTGCAACAGAAACGAACCAATGATCAGTAATCAAGAAGGTAGGAAACTCCAGCGAATAAAATGGTAAGGCACCATGCGAAAAATGCTCAGGATAAAGGGACGTTCGAAAGCTCATGACGATTTTACAAACCGAAGTTCGGTAACAAAACCACAGAAGAAACACATCCACACCATCGCACCCGAGTTGTAGGCTCAAGCGCGAAAAAATAGATATGCTCTTCCTAGTAGTGTATTACCAGAGATCACTGAGAAAATAGGCTGAGCGCTATTGAGGAATACTCATCAATAAAGCTCAAGGTAATGGAAAATCCAATCACACATCACCGTAATTGAGTTGTAAATTCAAGCACCAATGTGAGAGGGAATAATGGACTTGATCAAAAATATCAGAATGGAAAGTTGGCGTCGAGCATAAACGATGAAGAATTCGAAATCTAATCGATTGTATGCTGAGCTACAAGCTGCAGGTGCTAAAAACAGTTGCGATTACGGGGAAAATCAAGGGATCTGACAAACGGTCCAAATACTCTTAAGGAGTCCTCACCAATGGTTTAGAGAAAATAAAGAATATTTACTCCTCAAATCATTGTACTTAAGCTGTGAATTCAAACACAAATCGGAAAGGGATCAGAGTACCATAGAATGTCACACTGATACGATGTGATTAAAACAAACCTTAGACGATTTGCAATTGAAAAACAGTATGTTGATCCATAAGCTGGTGGCGCAACGAACAGATGTGACTTCGTTAGGAGAGCACACCCAGGACTTCATACTCACCAGTAAATGGAAAAGGAAGAAGAAGTCATTTTCAGATCACAGTACTCTAGTTGCAAATTCGAGCATCAAATGCAAACGGAATCGGAGGCAGATGGAAAGTATCACTAAGATGATGTAAGTAGACAGTATGACGACATCTGTATTATTCAGAATATTTGGAAGAATATTGCAATTCTGGCAGTTTGAGCTTGTCAGACGATACTCGCACGGACGTGCGGATGTCACTTAAATAGCATATGAAAACTCAAATTGCCTTCGTTGCGTAGGCGACGAAGGGAGAGAATAGCCGCACTGAGAGTGACAATGTCTCGGGCGACTTTATGTTAAAACAAGAGAAAAAAGAGGGTCGCAGATGGTGAAAATGTCCCATGCGACTCCATGACAGAAAACACTGTGCCCAGTCCTGATTACGACTCTCAAGTGAGGCGCTCCTGAAAAATCAACCTCGCACAATCTACCATGAGTCCATCAGTCATTCGATCATTTGATTTTCCAGTCACAGTCCACGTCAGGTTCAGCAATACAGACTTTCATATGATTATGCATATTTAGTATATTTTTTCACGTATATGTAGAGCATCCAAAGGAATATTGGTATAAAGAATTTGTCAATAAACTGTAGAGGGTGCAGGAATAATGCTGTGGAATATCATCCTCAAGAAAACATTGAAAATGTGTGGCTGTTACTGTAGGAGGAAAGTCTGGAGATGCTTGGTAGATGAGGAAATACGCGTGGCAATCAACGAGAGTAATAAGAGTCTTCTAGAGTGTGGAATATTATGGGTCTTACTGATAAGGAACGGACTGCAGCAGTAAGTGGATATAGGGATGAAATGAGGGATCATAATAAACTTGCAAAACGCAAGATGATTCCGAAGAAAATAAGAAACTATTTTTGAAATGGGTTCGAAAAACAAGGAAATGAAATACTATTACCAAAGCATTCGGAATTAGGAATACTAATGGTAGAATGGTAAGGGATTCGGACAAAGTTGAAGATATTATAAGTGATGCCTGCAAGAAACTGTATGGAGGTAAGGCCATTGAGCATAACAAGCGTGACACAGACAACGATACGTTAGACGATTACGATGTAGGTAGCGGAAGCAGAACCAGTTTCGACGGAATTATTTGGGTAAAAAAAAACCAAAGATTGGTAAGGGATATTTGTTCGCGTAGCTCCGTGAGTTTATGAATATGTTTGGTGTGAATAGCGAAGTTTCGAATGATTGGAGAAAGACGATTATGGTCCCAATCGACAAGTCTCAAAATTTTCGTTCAGTAACTTCGCTTGGCTACGTAGAAGCACGAAAGTGATTCCCTGTTGCTCAGCGGGAAACACAGTGTTTCTGAGATTTGTAAGTGAAGTTACCAGCGACGATTGGCTCTGCAAAAAATGTATGGCTCTCATGATGAGTGACGTTTCTAAAGGTATAAACCTTCCGATGATGTGGACTCGCGATATACCTCGATGAAAAAATGGACTTTTGGCCATCTTTTCTCGAAGTGAGCTTATCAAATACTAAATCAAGCTCAACGCAGCATTCAAAAACAACAATAAAATTTAAGAGAGTTAATGAATATTATGAATATTATGAACTGTTTAAAATTACATCATTCAGGGATTTTCTGATTCCCCTTTTTTTTTAAATGTCGGCAATATTGGAATTTCTAGAATGTTACATTTCGAATACTTTATTTTTATCAATGTTTACAGTTTCAGTAATTAATTCTTTTTCTGGATTGTCCAGTCGTCCCGTTCAGTTTTTGGATACGAGAAATAAACATTTTTCTAGGTTTAGGTGCAATGCACTCTTTATTAGAAAAAGTTGAAGATCGGAACTAAAGAAAACTGAAAACTAAAAATGATGTCTTTTTTTGTAATTTATTATAACAGACCTCTACCAAAAACTGCAAAAAAAATCTGTCATCATCTGTTGATCCATTGGAATTTCCACTTCAAATTTCCGAACCTGAGAACCTAAGAGAAGATATTATCTTATTCCCATATCAGTTTTTCTTCTTTTTCGTATGCCAGCTCAAAGCTTTTTTTTGTCTCAGCTGAAACAATGCGGGAAATTTGATACAAAAACTGGGAGAAAAGAGGGTCCCCACAAAAGAGTAGCAAGTTTTCGGAAAAGATCGAAGAATACAGTTAGAAATAGATTAGATTTATCACTCCATGTAAACCCGTTTCGGATTCTTACATATCTATATTCCCCCCTCGCACAGGATATCGTCAGACGTTGAACCCTTTAACTCGAATCCCTTCCTGAAATCCCCAATAACCCCAGCTCTCATAATGAGCCTCCAAGTAATGCCTGACGTACTCAATCCTGTGGGATTTTTATTCTCTGAAACCCCTGCCGTCTGCAGCCGGATTTTTAATTTAAAACGCTCACATTCGCCTGAACATTTGGTCAGAGGAGAGGAAAACTGCAGAAAACTAAAATTCCTGAGCGCAGTCGATTATCGACAGACGAGTCTAGATGTAGACATTCGATAGCGTCGATTGCCTAAATCGATCCTCGGTGTCAAAACTACCGCTCGACAGTAATTCAACATGGTGAAAACACGACTGAGCGAGAATCCCGAACAGTCACCCACCCGAGCGCCTACCGCGCCCGTTCATGCTTAAAATTCAACATCCTGCCCATAATACAGTTAGATATAAGGAAGGGGAGATTTTAATGGAATAAATGGTGGATAGAGGCTGAGCGGTCGCGAATAGTATGATAAAAGGGTACCAAGAGAAATAATACAAGTATTAAAGTAAGGTGGGGGCATCAATGATTGGCTATGTGGTCATAAGCATGCAAAGTTACGAGTAAACAAAAAGATTCGCAGGAGGAAAGGGGATATTCTTGGCCATTAAGCCATTATGGTTGTAGATAAGGGGAAAAAGTGCCAAATGCAAGGAGGGTAAGAAGTATCGATGAGAGAGATGAAGATATGGACGAGGCAGGCCTCAGATAAATACCAGGAGCAGTTTAGAAAAGTAAGATTAGAAGGAGAGGGTGTGGAAAAGATATGAGGATGTCCGGGAGATAACGTAGGAGGCCATGTGCGGAAAAAAGTGTTTTGGTCAGAACAAAGAAGGAATGGTTAAACCGTAGTAGGATACGGATAGTAAAATGATGAAAAGAGAAAGGAAGTGCAAAAACCAGAATGAGAGAACCGCTAAAAGATAGGAGAACGTAAAGATAAGGCAAAAGTTCCGGTTGATGTGTGGAAAGGAAGAGCAAGGAAGAAAGGAATATCCGGAAGGAAGTTAAGAGATGTTAAGACAGACGGAGATGCGTGTAATGTAGTAAATAGGTTCCGGGATCGTAGGGAGGGGATTCGTGAGAAGATTGGGAGCTAGGTGTGAAAGGAGTTTCTCAAAGAATCATAACAAGGCTTGAATCAACGAAAAAAACGGTAAGGGAAGGGAAAGAACGAGAGACGGAGAGGGCGTAGAGTAAGATGCCAAAGGGTTTAGGAAACAAATAATAAAATCAAAGAAGTTAAGGGTGGCTGGGCTTGGGAGGGATGCAGAACAAGGCATGGCTGTTTAGTATTCAAGCTCTAAGAGAGAGTTTGGAAGAAGTAGTAGAGAAAGTATGGAGGCGTGAGCGATACCCAACGAAGTGGTGTATGCAATATTATTTGCGGAGATTCTGTGCAATGATGTATTTGGTAGAGAGATTTTGACAGAGACACAGGCGGGATCCAGGGCGGTAAGTAACACTTTCGACAATATTTATTTATTTCAGCACGTGGTGTATAGAGAAATGGCAGAAGAGGGGTCGAAAGTTTACGCTTTTCAAGCATTTCGAAGGCGCCTTCCCATCAGTGGATATCTGAGTGTTGTGGAAGGCAATGGACGAGAGTGCAGTGGAGAGGGGCGTGATCGAGAGGATAAGGGATGTGCGTAAAGGGGCAAAAGATAGGGTGGTAGAAGAGGATAGGATTGCGAAGAGTTTCTTGATGGATTGGGGGTTGAGGCAGGAGAATTCAGTTAGCTCGACAATTTCAGCGATTTTAATCGCTGACATAAAGAAGAAGCTAGGGAAAGAAGTGGAAGGTAAGGTAAGGGTAGGAAGGGTAGAATAAGATTAATCACATATGCAGATGACTTGCGTTACTGTCATAAAGTAAGGGGGCATTGGAGGAGTATTTCGGAAAGGATGCTTAGAATGAGAATGAAGTAAGATGAAGTCACAGGAAGAAGAGAGAAGTGTTTGAGATGGTTAAGAAGAACGGCATTCAAAGAGAGAAGACAGTGAAAGACGAGAGGGTACGAGAATCAAGGTTCAATAGGAACTATGGGCGATTACGACAAGAGAGTGAGAAAAAGGGAGCGCGATATTTGTGCAAGAATAGGGACAGAAGCTGTTAGGAGCCGAAAGCGAGGATGAGGTGAAGGAGTATGAAGGTTTCGAATAGGTTCTGGCTTTTTGAAGAGAAGAAAGTGTATGAATTTTATGGAAAGGGGTATGCGAAGGTGAAAAACTAATTGAGTGCAAGGAGGTGGAGAAAGAAGGATAAGCATGAGGAGAGTATCGCATGGAAAAGGGAACAAAAGGTCGGTCACATGGATGGGGGAGGGGATAAGATAGGCGATTATAGATGGGAGGAGTAGGAGGATCGAAGGAGGATAAATTCAGCAGAAGGAGAGAAAGTTATAATAAGGTCATTGCAGATAATGTTATTAGTACGTAAGAAAAAGGAAGTAATCACGGAGGCAGAGTTTGGCAAAATGAGGTTGATAAAAGGTAGGGAATTTTTGCAAAGCGAAGTGAGGAAGGCAAGGCGATAAGGGCGAGTAAGCAGTCACAATATTTAGGTGGGATAGATGTTAGTGTACAAGGTCTGGATTGATATCAGGTTAAGGTTTAATTGTAAACTCTGTTACACATAGTAGAGTGAGCAGGTCAAATTCTTAATGCCAATGTGCTGAAGAATAAACTATTTTCCAAATAAATATTTATACATCCCTGTCTATAAACGAAGTAAAGTAACGATTGAAAATTGACTTTTTCTATTTTCTTTTTAGACCGGGATTATTAAAACTCTTTTTAAAGTATTTTGAGACCACGACCAAGTAAAATTTTTTAGGCGTTGCTTCTTTTCGGAGGGTATACATATACTCTGAGCGAGGCGACCTTACTGCGAAAAACGGGAACACCGATCCCGTCTGCGTCACGGAAAATGCGACAGAAAATGTATATAGCATGGCACCGACGCAGCTATCTCTCTCTCTCTCTCTCTCTTTCCCTCCCTCCCGTTCTGAAGGCGTGTATGCATAAAGTGAGATGATAGCTGTTTTCTTCCAATCGATGAATGAAATAAGAATCAATTTGATGATTTTCTTTCAACGCGAAAGATCAAAGCTTCTGTCGGCGGTCCCGCGACCGATCTACTTTTATTGAAAATCATTTCAAACGTATTAATTACAAGGAATAACATACCATAGACGATCTCTTCACAGATTGTTTGAAACTTGTTAGTCCTTGGGGACAGGTATGACAGATTTAACCTGATCAACAGGTTTAGTCTGCATATCCTGACATTTTATCCTTTTATGATATTTACAAGTTACGCTCCTTGTGCATATGTTACCATGCCTGACACTGGGAGCTTTATCGTTACCATGTAGAGGGTTTGAGTAGATAATTGGAAAATGAAGGGAGTCTTTAGAAAACGTTTGAGGCTTCGAGTCCGTAACATGAGGCTTTAGTTACAGTCGAGCATTGAGTACCAGAATCAAGATTGGGTTTGTAGCGACCGTTACAAATTGCAGAACTGCAGAACCTTCAGCTAATTTTCAGATTTGATTTATAATTTTAATCGTTTTTTATCATCCTTGCGTTAATGTGAATTGACGTTTTTCTTAGTTCCTGCCTTAAGAATCTATTCTCATCAGTATTAACAACAACAACAACAGTCTTGGTAATTTCAAGTTACACGACGAGGATGCACAAGACTAGGAAGCATATGGAAGAAGAGAAAAAACAAATTAAAATTTTTTAAATCAATTTTTCACTGGAAGTCCTATTCAATTCCTTGGTTGAATGGATTGGAACCTCGTCCTAATGACGTGAAATATTTTCCGAAGATCTGATCAGTTAAATCGGTCAGTAAAGCAGATTTTTTGTTTGCGGGTGGTAAACAGAGTCTTATTTCATAACTAATTACGATAACTAAAATGAGAATTCTAGAATGAGATTCTCTAACTGCGTACATATATCTAAAGCTAGATAGCGTATACTTTTTGTGAAGAGAGGATCGGTGGACTGCTCCATGCCCCAATTCGGTGCGGTCGAGTTGCATCCTATGGTCGAAATCTACAGGGGGTCTGACTGAGTTCCCTCCTCGCCCTTCGTTCCTTCTTTCCCTGTTCACTTGTCGCTCCACCTTCCTTTCTTCTCACCCCATTTGCCCTTTCAGGGGCATGTACAAACTCGCATATTGCTACCTGAGTCCGTTACCCCCACTACCAAATTCCCCTCTCGCGCCCGAAATCTCTGACGAGGGATGCTCTCGGGCTCGCTTCCGAGCCTTCAAAGCGGGGGCTCTATTGTATCCAAAAAGAGCCTAAACTCACAAAATATGGAATTTCCTAATTTTGTAATTAAAAATTTCATAATATCTTATTTAGAATCTACATTCTTTGGCGATTTCAGCGATATATTTTTCGACTTGATAAGTCCAAAATTCAGAGTGTTTGCAGGCCATTTATCGGTTCTTCGTAATTCAACAGCACGATATAACAGTTTCACACTTACAAGAGACATCTCCTCTCAGATTTTTCATTAGTGGGCGAGCAATCGGTCCCAATTTGGGAATTCCTGATGCCATTTACATTCCACTGTGAAAATCCCAAACTAGTTCTAAAGTTCAAAAAATTACACTGCAATTTTCAACACATAAATTTCCTATTATTTATCTGGAAATATTTTCCCCCGATTTAAAATTACTGAGCTCGCATCATTTTTCTCAAAATATCAACCCAAAAATAACTGAATATTTTTCGAACGATATATGTCACGTGGGATGCACTAACAGTCAAGTAGATCAATTATCATGCAATGCAGATGAATTTTCAACCAGACGCTTGCATATTCGACGAAAGAAGATGAATAAGATCAAGAAGAATTATTTTCAAAAGATGAGTTTTGTATGAAAATGTGAAATGCGAAACTTAAGAGTATCTTTTTCAAAATTCTATCTCTTTTCGCAGAAATATAATCTCATCGGTTAAAAACTAAACTATTCCGTTATGAAATTATGTTCTTCTTCCAAAATCTTTGATATTTTTGGTCAGAAATTGATCCTTTTAGTTGAAAATTCGAATGTGATTTGAGTGGGGTATAATCTGGAAATCCAATTGTTTAGTTGACAATGTATGTATTTATTTGAAAGTCATACATTTTTCTTGAAATTGAAACGACTTTGTTAGGAAATTGATCTTTTTGGTAAAAGGTGTGTGATTTCTTTGGAAAACTAATCTCTTAGTTGCAAAATATACTATTTTAGATGAAATTCATTTCTTTTTTAGATGAAGGAATCTTGTTCAGTTCAATATTGAACTTTTTACTCAAAGGTGAATTTTCCTTGAGAATTTGTCATTTTTCGAAGAAATATAGCTTCTCGGTTACAAATGTAACTATTCCAATGAAAATTTATGTATCAGTCTGAAAACTCGTCTTTTTTGGTAGGAGATTCAATTTTTTAGTTGAAAATGCAATCGTTTGTTTGAAAATGAATCTGCTTCCAATTTAAACTATTTTCTTGGAAATTCAATCTTTTAGTTGAATGCAACTGTTTTTTTTCCAACTGAAATCTTCTTTCTTTGAAAAACTCATGCTTGGTTGGAGGTGAACATCCTTTTTTGAACATTTATCTTTTTGATTGAAGATTTATCACCCAAGTTAGAAATTTAACTATTTAGTTGAGAATTTCATAATTTTTCAGAAATTTATTATTCTGGTCGGAAATGCAACTATTTGGTGAGAAAAAAATTCGTATTTTTTGAAGAGAATGTATGTTATTTGTTCGAAACTTATCTCTTTTTGTTCAAAATCAGAGAAACTTTGTTAATAATTCATCACTATTCTGTCGCAACTCCATACTGTTTCTCTTTTCAAATCCGTCCTCTATGGTAGGAAATAATTAATTTGGGATGAAAATGCGAATACCTAAAGATTCAAATTTTTTGTTGATAATGCGTGTTCTATTCGGAGATGCACTACTAAAGATGAACATTTTTTTTCCTTTCATAGATCTTTCAATAGATACATTTCGTAGATTAGAAAAAAACTGTTTAGTTGTAGAAGAACCTGCTTCCAAATTGAACCATTTTGTTGAAAATGCATTCTTTTGGTTGAACTAAAATGCTTTTTGAAAATTGAAATCTTTCTTGGTTGAAAATTCAACTTTTTGGTTAGAGGTTACCTACATTGTTGAACAATCAATTTTTCAGCTGAGGATTAATCACGTCAGTTGAAATTTCAAATATTTGGTCGAAAATTTCAATTAATTCTTGAAAATTTGAATTCTCAATCGAAAATTTAAATGGCTGGTTATAAATTATTTGGTTTCAGTGGAGGATTCAACTATTTTGTTAAAAGTACTTCACCATAGTAAAAAGTCTATCCTAATGGGCAGAAATGCAAAAATTTGGTTGAAAGTTTTATTACTCCGATTGGAAATCTGTTTTTTTTTGGTTGACAATTGTCTTATTTTGTTAAAAACTCATCTCTTCTTGTAGTTAGAAATATAACTATTCAAATTGGGATTTCTATATCTTCATGGGGAATTCGTGTTTTTGGGAAAAAATCATTTTTTCAGGTAAAATTACAAGTATTTGATTAATTTTTCAATCTGCTTCCTAATTAAGCCATCTTGTTCAATTTTTGTATTTGTGGTGAAAGTTCCATCTTTTTTTTTGAAAGTGGAACCACTTTATTGAAATATCGCTTTTTTCATTTTGAAGATTGATAATAAATTCGGAGATTCATCTTTAAGGTTGAAAACACTACTTTTCTTGGGGAAATTGTTATTTCCCTTAGTTGAAATGCAAAATTTTTAGTTGAAAATTCAACTGGCTGGTTAGAGGTTAAACAAATCTATTGAAAAGTCACTTTGCTGTTATTGAAGATGCATCATTTTAGCTGGAAATTTAATTATTGGTTGTGAATAATTTGTTGTTTTGTGGAAAATTTATCCTCTCAGTCAAAAAAGCAAATCGCTGGTTGGAAGTCATTTGGTTTCAGTAGAAGTTTCAACTATTTTGTTGAAAACGTATGTATTTTGTTCGAAACTTACCTCGTTTTTTTGAAGATGGAAATTATTTTGTAAAGATTTATTTTTTGATCTATTTTTTGGATTTCCCAACACAATAGTTTTTTTTTGGATTCAATAGCTTGATACAAAAAAATATCTATTTTACCGAATAAAATTTAACTGAATTTCTTGCACTAATAGTTGAACTCTCATCTGAGAACAATAATTTTTTCGAGAAAGTGGATTTTTAACCAAGATAGCATCATTTTCCGAAACAAGAAAGTAATTGATTTTTCAAGCTCCCACGAATATTGTGCAAAATCGTTTAAATTTTAGGCCAAAAATACCATCAAAAATTCCTTATAACTGAAAGTTTTTTTTCCTTATCTGGAAAAATCTTAGAAACTGAATTTAATATGTGAAAGAAGCTTTTTGCTGAATGAACGACATAATGTTTGACTAACCGTAATGAATATTGTTTTTTAAGTGTTTTATGCCCCATGTTAAGAAATTAACAATTAGTATACAAGAAAGAAAAAACTGGTTGCTTCGTGCAGATAAAATTTGGGTTCCAATAAAAATGTCTCGAGAATTATTTCTAAGATTAATTTGATGCGAAATTTTCATTTTTCGTAATATGAGTATATTTTTAGTCATATTTATGCCTAACTTGGTTTAAGCTGGAAAATCCTAGAATGGAGTTTTATTATGTTAAAAATATTTACAATGTCTGGTTTGAACACCTCATTATGCTTGATTACCCCACCCCGCCACGAGTGACGGACCAACCGTCCCCAGAAATTGTAAAACTCGAAAAACACAAAGACACA
>WSXT02195147.1:0-19298 GCA_011762715.2 Neuroterus valhalla
CCCTGGTCAGCACATATCTCCGGGCCAAGCTCTTCACCGAGTTGGTAACCCTATTAAAAATCTTCGTAGATACAATATACAAATCTGAATTGCGAAAAATTTCAAAAATGTTCAGTCCCTCATATTTGATGAATGCAATCATTCAAGTTGAATCCCAATTCGAATTGAATATAAAAATATGCTGTTTCCTGACACAAATCATATAGCACATAACCCCAAAATAGCGATAAATGATGAACGGCTTTTGAAATATGTTTAATACAGTAAAATAGGATATCGTAAACCTCATCTTTGTTCATTTCGTAATACAATAAACTATGCTTAATTCAATAGTATATTTACTTTGAATAATTATATGGTTCGCTGAAATAGCAAAAAACTCCATTTTCCGAGTACATAACCTCAAATATCTTAAAATCCGGACGTGATGGAGCTCAGATTCTACAGAAAAAAATTACTTCGGAAGAGACCCCTAACATTTTAGAAGAAAACTTTGCAGACCTGTGTAATACATGGTAATAATAGTAATAATATCCGGAGACCGGTACACTTACCTTATAACGGGATTTTTTGCCAAGAATTTTGAAAATGTTTCAGGAGAAGGGAATTTTTGAAAGAATCCTCGTCCCGAATTAGAATTTTTCACAGTTCGAAACTTTCGTCATCCAAATTTCGAAAAAAGGGAGTTAGTACATTTGAAGGGCTCCACGGCAAAACCATGAGAGTCCACCAGGACAAATTTTTCAGGAGAAGGAAAAAACTTTCTCGAAAATCGAATTCTTAAAAGAAAAAAAAATGAGAAAGTACATTGGAGATTTCATGGAGCTCTACAGATCTCAATAAACGGAATTTTGAAAAAGTTAATACTTTTCGAGATAAATAACCTCAAAAACCAACTGCGGTCAAAAACCGTGTAAGTCCATCCATATTTTTTTTTAGACCCAGGTTAACATAAAACGTATGTGTAAATTTTTAAAAACATACTCCGAGACGAATAGAAGGCTGAAAAGTGAAAAAGTAAGTTTGAAAAATCGTTCCTTTCAAAAAAAAAAAAAAAAAAAAAAAAAATCGACGTAATACTTTAAATTGCACTTGCAAAATGGCAAAAAATCGACCTGCAAGTGAATCAACGCGACTATGAGCAGACTACGTTGAAGACGAATGCGCATGAGTGGCGCGCAGGTGGGCCCATGGCACTTACACGGTTATAGAAAACCACGAATTTTAAAAACCCCCCTTCCGGTTCGAATTTTGATATATCCTTTTGCGACAATGTACGGTAAAATTTCAGAGAATTATTAGGCCAATAAAAAGTGTTTTAAAAAAAATGGCACTTACACGGTTATGCCGTGGAACCCTTCATTCGTGAATTGGTATAGAAAATTTTAAAAATTCATATAATTCTGACTTGGAATAGGAAATTTTGGGAAGGAAATTCATTTTGACTGGTATGGTAAATTTTCCAAAGGAATGTTAATTTGTTTTTGGAATATGTAATTTTTGACACGCTAGGGGTGGTTTTGGAACACAATTCATTTCAGATTCCAGAAATTTCTTTCACCAAATTAGACTTTGTTTCAATTGGAAAATTCTTGCATATTCCAAACGAAAAATTGCCGGACTTTAAAAATTAATATATTTATAAATTATTATATAATATGTAAATGAACACAATTCTTACTTGGAAAAGAGAATTTCTTTGATTTAAAGGCAATTGTGACCGTGGAAAGGAAATCTCCGCAAAAAATTATTATTCGTAATTTACCTCAGAACAACGGATTTTCGACGATTTACGGGAATTCGCGCATAGAATGTAAAATTTTGAATGATAGAGGAGGTTACAAGAACAGTTCGGTAACCAGAATTTAAAAATTTGGCAATTCAATTGAAATTAAATTTGGAAATTCTTTTTTTTTTGCAAATAAAAATTTGTAAGAATTCAAAACTTTCAGCTCTCAAATTTTTAAAACAGGAAGTTACAATATTTCGGAGTAATAACAAAAAATATTGTAAATAAATTCAATTCTGACTCGAAAAAAAGAATTTTGTTGAATTTTTTTTTGTTGATCTTTTATTTGAGCGGGACATTCCCATGAAGAGTTATCATTCTGAGATACAACTGAGAATCCCCTTATAAAATAATATTTTTTTATTTTAGGTTCACTTTTACCCGTGAACGGTGAGTATCATAATTTTCACTTCAGAAAAAAAGTTTGCGTAATGAATTATAATTCATAATTTGACTTGGGAAGGGAATTTTCGACATTTAGCGGGAATTCCGAATAAGAAGTTCAATTCTGATTCACAATATAATTCTTTTCAAATAAAAATTTGCTGTAATTTGAAACTTTACCACTCCGAATTCCGGAAAAAGGGAGTTTGTATATTCGTAGATTATAACAGAAAATTTTGTGTATATTTATAATAAAGTATAATAATTATAGAAGTTTGTTACGGCTAAAGTTTTCTAAAAATTATTATGAGTTTATCTTGTGGGAGGTAATTTTTGACACGTAAGGGAAGGTTTTAGAAAATAAACAATCGATTTTGATTCATAAGAGAGGAATTTACAAAACAAACCCCAATCTTGAGTCAGAATGCGTCAGATTTTGGTCATTCTTGTTTCAATTCAGAATTCGTCCCAACTTGAAAATTCCTTCTTGTTTCAAACAAAAATTTTCCATGATTTCAATCTTATCCATGAATTGAAGTAGAGAATGAAAATTCCTCTGAAATTTGTTCGAAGCATTTGAATCTTTTGGTGGAGGAGAAAGACTGGAAAGGTATAGAAAAAAAGTTACCAAGAGGATGTGTTTGGAAGATGCAAGAAGCAAGAAAGGAACACGAGAGAGGGAGAAGGATGGGTGTCATGGTATTAGGGGTAAGAAAGAATCTTGGTGGTAGATCAGGGAGCAGATGAAGAGGGAATGTTAACGGGAAAAGGCAGAAGGAAGAGGTGAGATAAATGGAGGAGGTAAAGAAAGCAGTAAAGGAAGGAAAGGTATGGAAGGTTATAAATAGGGAAAGAGGAAGAAGGAAGGATATAAAATGAGGATTTGATGAATGAGGATATAAAAATGAGTGAATGGACGGAGTACTCCAAAGGACTGTTTCCGTAGCTCAGTTGGTAGAGCACTCGTCCGGCGAACGGGAGGTCCTAAGTTCGAATCCCAGCGAAGTTAGAAAGCAGTCTTTTTCGACAAAAATTGTTGTTTAATGTATCAATAGAAATTAATTTCAATTTACCGATACCATCAAGTGAAGCCACAGGATCAGTATGAACAGTTTCTTTTTCCCTCGTATCCTCATTATTCGCAAGGTTCCTTTTTTTCCTCACGTAAGGATTTTTATTTGAATTATTAGACTGGATTCGGCTCTTCTCAGCAATTGCTTCCAACAAGCTTAATGATCTTTTTTCTCGTAATAAACTCGGAAAATCATTTCTTCTATCATCTCGCCTTCCAGAAAATATTTCAGAAAGTGGATTTTCACTTATTTGTTCTTCCAAACTTTTTCATAACCAAGAATTTCTTCATTTAATCAACAATTTTCGAGTTATAAGAAATTAAAAAGTAAGTTTCAAGGCATAAATCACTTACCTGGGATCAGAATCGAACCTTTTGGGAAAAGATCTTGATAACTGAACTTGGAAAAGCAGAGTTAGGACGTAGATTAAAAAATATCTAAGTTGATATTTTTTTGTCATTTTCTCGAGGCAGTACCATCGCAGTGATCTTTGCGGCTTTTTATTCCTTGGAAAAAGAATAAAGTGAGATTATGATATAAAAAATTGTTTATACTTTGCACGACTTTTTAGGCTGACAAATCAGAAAAACAACGCAAAGGAATTTCATTTTCCTGAAGTGACAGAAAGACTCTGAAATTAGGAACGTATTGTATTTGGAACATAACGAGTTGAACTTCATTTAATTATTACATGAGAATGAATTCAAAATGTTGAACAAGATATTTTCAAAGGATTTCTTTATTCACTCATATTATACAATTATCTTCACTTTAAAAATATTTTGTTTTATTCCTTAATGCGATATTGTTATGTACAGTTGGAAAATACTCTTCTTCCATTTTCTAATTCGATTTTTTAACATTTTTCTTTATTTTCAGCTTCACCAACCTCAATACCTTCTAAGTTGCAAAAATTCTCAAACCTAGTGGTTGCTTCCATAGTTATTTTTGAGAACTAAAATTTCAGATAATTCGGGTCACAATTTTTTGATATTCGTTTATATGCACATTTCTCTAGAATATGTAAAACTTGTTTACATACCTGAGTTTACTTCCTTAATTGACTGCCAACATCCTAATTAATTATATGAATTAAATAAAATTTTCTTCGTAATTTTCTATAATATAAATATTAATAATAATTTGAGTAATAAAGAATGCCTAATAAGTCTTCGAATGAACACAGTTGCCGATCAAATATTACATTTATTTAACAACTTTTAATTTAATTATCAATATCCTCAAAATCACAGCCTATAACTTTTAACACGAATGAATTTTTTATTGGGCTTCAGCATGAAATTTTGGCGGTCTATAAAGCTTTAACAATTCACAAATACGTGAACAGCCTATGACCTTATCGTTTAACTTTAAAAAAATATTTATAATTGAGCGAAATTTGCTATTTCAATACAGCTACCTTTTGCTTTAGTGCCTTCCAATTCACTTCCACTTCGCCCCGTTTCATGATCGAGAGTTGCCCCACTTACGACCTTATGAATGCATTTTTACTCGAGTGTGAAAAAATTGTAACAATTTAAATTTGAAAAGATAAAAAAATTCCTGATCAAAAACGTTTCTCTGACTGTGAATGTTTGGTTTTACAATTTTCAATTTCTTAATTTTTTAACTTTTTAATTTGCTAGTGAATGCGATTAGTCAAGAAAAAAAAACTTTAACCAAATTGTTGAATTCTTAAGAAATGACGACCTTCTGAACCAAAAATAGAGTAATTAAATTTTCAGTTGAATGAAAATGAACATAAAAACTCATTTTCAACAAAATAGTTACATTTATACCAGAATAAATTAATTTTTAACCAAACAAATGAATCTTTAAGAAAAAAATCTGAATCAACCAAGTGGTTGGATGACCTACCGAAAAGGATTTTTCAGTCAAGAAGAAAAAAAAATGTCAGACATAAATACCAAATTCTACAAAAAAGTTGAATTCCCAATAACAAAGAATAACTTTCTAACAAAATTGTTAGATTTCCAACAAAATAAGATTGATGTCTGAAAAAATATGGAATTATGAAAATTTTCAATTCACACAATTATATTCAACATGAAAAACAAAGTATTGACAAAATGAGGAAATTGATTTCCTACCCAAAAATACGGATTCGTGAAGGAACCTTTTTTCGCAAAAATAATATTTATAACCAAAAAATTGAATCCTCTACCAAATTAGTTGAATATTATACCAAGAAAGATTTCACAGTGAGGAAGAGCAAAATTCTACTTCGAACGTTGAGTTATGAAGCCCAAAGAATGAAGTTTTTAAAAAACAGTTGCATTTCCAACAATGAAATTGAATTTTTAATCACGAAAGACCACTTTTTAGAAAAATTGTTGAAGTGCAAACTAAAAACAATTCTTCTTTAACCGAAGACGCAATAATTCAAATTAGAGCCACGAAGCATAACTTTAACGAATAAAACAGAGCAAATACCTCTCTTGTATCAAGTCTCCCCAACCGCATTGTCTTCCTGCGGCATCTCTCACCCTCGGAAGTGGCAACAGTGCGGCATCTCTCCCCAATAGAAAGTTCGAAGTCTTCTTGAAAGCAAATGAGCAAAGGCTTGCCATGGAAATAGTCCAGGTCACATATCTTCCTCTTCTCCAAATTATCGTAGAAGAGGAGGGGTGGAGCGGCGGGAAGGTACTCCTGTGACGGGTCATGGGAATAATATGGGTCACATAACCGCAAAATGGCAAATCGTGTGATGCTGGAGACTTGCCGCACTTTCGCCACTTTCAATGGTGAGAGATGACGCAGAGAGACATGCGCAAAAGAGACTCACTACATGCGGCTCGATATGGACCCGAAAAATGACAACCACATGTCAGAAGTAGTTTTTTGTTCGGAACCAAAAAAAAGAAAAAGGGACTAAATAGAACTTTCGAAACATAACTTACTGCGGAGTTAAATCGAACGTCAAATTGTAACCTTGAGCAACGTTAAAGTGGGGTCCCTCTTTTGTAGGGGTTACATTCCTATGGACCCTCGTACCTGGAATGAAATCAATAGGTAGCTGCACTCTAATGGTGTAATTTCTCTTCTAACAACTTTGAATTTGATTTTTAGTAAATAATACGTTGATATCCTCAAATAAGAAACTCTTTTCTATTTCCTATCTACTCAATATTTTACAAGTGTGCTTTCAGTTGAAAAAGGATAAAAAATAACTCAACTTGAATCATGTAATAAAAATGAAGATGTTAATCAATCAGAAATGGAACTCAACGAAATTGATAAGAATGAATCTGGGGAGAAATAAAAGAAATAATAAACGTTACAAAAGCTATTTATTTACCCAAAAATAATAATGCGAACAAAACAATAATTGTTAATAGCATTCATGTATGCATTAATCGTTTGAGAGATAGATAAATATATATTATCCGAAGCATACAAAAAATATCTAAGCGAAAATTAATATTAGAAAATAACTTAAAATGATGCATGTGATATAATTCAGACAATAAAATAACTTTGATTGAATGGAGAATGCTTTATGCTAAGCTAATTGTCGAAATCAACTTCGGTTGGATTTCTGAGTTATCACGGGTTCAAGCTCTAGTTATTGCATCGTTAAACACGCAGCTTGAGGTAAAAAAACTCCAAGTTTCCAAACCAGTTTCAAATTGCTGTGGATTCCAAACTCGAATAGATTCTCAAATCCATAGACAGTTTGGATTCGTGTTCACTAGCGCGTTAGGTAAATATAAATATAAGTTTTCGCAATATTCAAACGCCAATAAACTTTTATGAGCGGCAATAAACTTCTTATATTACTTTTTTAGTACTCTATTATATGTATCAACAAGGTCAAGAGAAACTGCTCCATCAACGAACTTCATCAAACATCATCAAACAAAATCTGAACCCCTAAATCGAGTTAATCAGAAACATTTTAATATCCTCAACAGAAAAAAGAACAATCTCTCCACCTATGGAATTAATAAATATATTGATTTACAATCCTATTTGTCGTTTTCGAATATAACATATGTCCTAAATTATCTCTTGATTCATCAATCAAGGTTCTAAGGCAGAGGTGTCCAACGCGTGAGCAACGGTGTAAATAACTGTCACTCGTCAATCCCCTCTCTTACCACCTTAGATGCGTTCATGCGGTAAGCGCGATGTGGGAAGGGATCCTCGGCGGCCGAGCTGTGTGGACATTGCGCGCAAGGAGGCGTGGTCAGGCGTAGTCAGACGAAGCCCTCGGCGAAACGGGAACAGACTTTTCGATAATGCACTCGGAGAAGGGGAAGAGAGGAGAAGCGCGCCAACCTTGCGTTGGACACCACTGTTCTAAGGCAACGGTTCGTCGAACCCATCTACGTATAATGAAAAGTAAGAAAAAAATCGCAGCTGGTAGTTCACAGCCAATCGTATTATAATCCAAGAGACGGTTTCAGTTGGAGACCAATGGCATATAAAATTTGTGTTTTGGAGTGTCTCTCGTGTGCTTGAAGGGAGCTTTCTTAGCTTCTAATAGTGCAGCAGGACAGGGACCTGCGGCCCTGGGCACAAACTCTTTCTTATACATACTTGTGCTCGTAGTGTTTCCGTCGCCTAAACTGATGTGCGATACGTTACTCTGCTTCTGAATCCTCTCAACTTTTTGGCTTGAGAAGTTTCCGTATTTTTTAGCCTCACTGTGCGAGTAGAACTTTCCACCAACTGTTAGATTATCTTGGCGAACGATTCGCTGGGGTCTCTCGTAGGATGAAGAAGCCCAAGGATTGACTTCCTTGCTGTTACGATGGAGGGATGTTAGACTCCTTCTGTCACTGCTCTGAGTAGAATTGCTGATGAACTGGCCAGTCTCGGCCAGGTTGGAGAGACTCTTCCTTTGATCGGCTGCTGTCGAAGAAATTGTGTGGAGAGCTTCAGTGGACGAGACGACTCCCCGTCGATGAAGAACTGCGTTGCTGACATCAGCAGATGAGGAGGAGATAATGCTTTTCCTGTGATGACTTGTTTTTGACAGAGACTCCTGCTTGCTGCGGTCTTGTCCACTAATAGTTTCCTTGAATTCACAGCTGTTTGCCTGGTTAGCGTTATACCGAGCCTGGCTCGAAACAGTTTGCTGAGTGTGTTTCGATTGGCGGATTTGATTGCTCGAGGTTGATTGTTTGTTCTCAGTATGTTGGGAGCTCATGATCTCACGCCTGGAGAGCTCTTGCTGATGACGTTCGATTTGCTGCTGTCTAAGAACTTCTTGGGAGTGTCTAGTTTCCAGATGTTTTCGCTCCACATGCTGTCTTTCAACCTGTTGTCTTTCCAAACGTTGTCTCTCAGAATGCCTAGACTCATCCCTAATAACTTGATTTTGAGTCCGTAAATTTTGTTCGCTAACCTTTCGGGTATAGTCGTCTGAATAACGATCATCTCTCTGTCTGCTTGAATGTCTGCGATCAGTCTGAGTTGGCGAATCTGATCTCTGATCAGGATAACGTTCAGTTATAACCTGTTTTGTGAACTCCTTCTGGCTGAGAGTACTTGCCGTTTCTTTGCCTGACCGTTTTGTGTAGGTGTTGTAGTTCCGCTGGTTGGTGGTTGACATAACTCTGGTATCATCACCGAGAGAGATAGTCGATTCGGTATTTCGAGAGCGATTTACAGTGTTTCCGTTGGGCACAAGATCTTTTGTTGGTGAGGGAGATCTCGTTGGAGTGTACATATCCTTCGAAGTGGTACTCGTCTCCATTTTACCGGTGTTTATATTCAGGTTATCTTGATGACGTTTTATCTCTGCTTTTTGGCCACGAACAACTGTGTAAGTTGATTTTTGAGAAGTAGTATCTTGGAAGTCACCAGTCATCTTCAGATTGTCTTCTCTTCGAACGATTTCTGTTCGTTCTGTCCTTTTGGGAGCGTAGTCATCTCTTGGACGGCCTGTAAAGTCACCTTCTGGTTTTAGATTATCGGGATGTTTGATAGGCGATCTCCTCTCTGCAGGGCCAAGTGGACTCTTCTGATTCTCTCCAGTTACATTATGGAACTCATCCTTCCTTCGAATATCAATGAACTCTCCTTCAATTCTCAGAAGATCCTCCCGTCGACGCACTTCAATCCTTTCACCATTCGTGACCTTGTAGTCTTCCTTCGAAGATGTAGTAATCTGCATACCTCCTTCGGGTGTAAGATTATCTTGTGGCTTTCTGACCGGTGCTCTTTCTCCTCTTTTCGGAGCATAGTCATCCCTTGGAACCATGTAGAAATCTCCTTCTGGATGAAGATTATCTTCCTGACGAATTGGAGCTCGTCTTTCACTTGGTGAAACCTTGGTTGGACTGCGGCGTTCAAAGTCACCTTCTGGTTTAAGATTATCTTGAGGCTTCTTAGCTTTGGGGCGATCAGCTGGAGTGTATCCAGCTCGATGTGGTTTCTCGAAGTCTCCCTCGACCTTGAGATTATCGGGATGTCTTATCGGCGTTCGTCTTTCACCTGGTCCAACTGGTGATTTTTCAGGTCTTTCAAAGTCTCCTTCAGGGTGGAGATTATCCTTAGGTCTCTTGATCTCAGCACGATCTCTCTTTGTGGGAGCTTCGGTCCTTGGTCTATCAGTAAACTCACCTTCTGGCCTTAGGTTATCAGGATGTCTTATTGGTTTTCTTCTTTCAGCTGGACCAACGGATGCTTTTTCTGGTCTTTCGAAATCACCCTCAGGTCTTAAATTGTCCTCGGGCTTCTTGACGGGTGCCCTTTCACCTTTCGTCGGTGATTGTGGCCTAGGACGACCTGCGAATTCACCTTCTGGCTTCAAATTGTCGGGATGTCTAATTGGTGTCCTTCTTTCAGCTGGACCAATTGGTGCCTTCTCTGGACGCTCGAAGTCACCCTCTGGTCTCAGGTTGTCCTCGTGTCTAACAACTTCGATCCTCTCGCCCCTGGTAACACAATAATCATCGCGTCTTCTGATGTCTATGAATTCCCCTTCCATCCTCAAATTGTCCTCGTGGCGAATAGCATCTGTTCTTTCAGATCTAGTGACAGTGTAATCATCCCTAGAAGTGTGGATGTCGATATCTCCTTCCATTTTGAGATTATCTTTGTGGATTACAACTTCGGTCCTTTCACCTTTTGTCTGCTTGTAATCATCTCTTGCTCTGCCAGTGAATTCTCCTTCAGGTTTGAGATTATCCTTGGGTCTCTTCTGTACAGGACGTTCTCCACGTTGAGGTGTAAAATCGTCCTTAGGTCTTCCAGCAAAATCACCTTCAGGATGTAGATTATCTTCCTGTCGGATAGGGGTTCGTCTCTCACCAGGTCCAATCGGAGATTTCTGAGGCCTGTCGAAATCACCTTCAGGATGTAAATTATCGGAAGGTCTAATAGGAATGCGCCTCTCGCTAGGGCCAATCGGAGATTTCGTAGGACGTTCGAAGTCTCCTTCTGGACGGAGATTGTCAGTTGGTTTCCTGGTTGGAGCTCTTTCACCCTTCTTAGGCGAATCATCTCTTGGCCTGCCAGTAAATTCTCCTTCTGGTTTAAGATTGTCAGTAGGTTTGATGGGAGTCCTTCTTTCTGCTGGTTGATAGGGATGTTTCTCTCTATCAGGAAAGTCGCCTTTTGGGAACAGGTTGTCTGGATGGCGAACTATTGGTGCCCTATCTCCTGGTCCATATCGCTGAACTTCTGGGCGGTCAAATTCTCCCTCAGGATACAAATTATCAGATGGTCTAATTGGTGTTCGTCTTTCACTTGGACCTATTGGTGATTTCGAAGGTCTTTCAAAATCTCCTTCTGGACGGAGGTTATCCTTGGGTTTCTTAATGTCAGCACGGTCTCCTTTCTTGGGCGATTCATCCCTTGGTCTTTTAGTGAATCCTCCTTCAGGTTTGAGATTATCAGTAGGTTTGATTGGCGATCTTCTTTCTGCTGGCTGGTAAGGATGTTCCACCCGTTCAGGAAAGTCGCCATTTGGGAATAGGTTATCTGGATGGCGAACTATTGGTGCCCTATCTCCTGGTCCATAGCGCTGAGCTTCTGGCCTTTCAAATTCTCCTTCAGGATGCAGATTATCTGATGGTCTGATTGGCGTTCGTCTCTCACTTGGACCTATTGGTGATTTCGAAGGTCTTTCGAAATCTCCTTCTGGACGAAGATTATCCTTAGGTTTTTTGACTTCAGCACGATCTCCTTTCTTAGGTGATTCATCCCTTGGTCTTTTAGCAAATACACCTTCCGGTTTAAGATTGTCCGTAGGTTTGATGGGCGTCCTTCTCTCTGCTGGTTGGTAGGGATGTTTCTCCCTATCAGGAAAGTCACCTTTCGGAACTAGGTTGTCTGGGTGGCGGACGATCGGTGCTCTATCTCCTGGTCCGTAGGGCTGCGATTTTGGCCTTTCAAATTCTCCCTCAGGACGCAGATTATCGGATGGTCTGATTGGCGCTCTTCTCTCACATGGTCCAATCGGTAATTTCGCAGGTCTTTCAAAATCTCCTTCAGGACGAAGGTTATCCTCAGGTTTCTTGATGTCGGCACGATCTCCTTTCTTGGGCGATTCATCCCTTGGTCTTCCAGTGAATTCTCCTTCAGGTTTGAGGTTATCAGTAGGTTTGATTGGAGTTCTTCTCTCTGCTAGTTGGTAGGGATGTTTCTCCCGATCAGGGAAGTCACCTTTCGGGAATAGGTTGTCTGGGTGGCGAACGATCGGTGCTCTATCTCCTGGTCCGTATGGTTGAGATTTCGGACTTTCAAATTCTCCCTCGGGATGCAAATTATCAGATGGTCTAATTGGTGTTCGTTTTTCACTTTTGCCAATTGGTGATTTGGAAGGTCTTTCAAAATCTCCTTCAGGACGGAGATTATCCTTAGGTTTCTTGATGTCAGCACGATCTCCTTTCTTAGGTGATTCATCTCTTGGTCTCTTAGCAAATACACCTTCCGGTTTGAGATTGTCCGTAGGTTTGATAGGCGTCCTTCTCTCTGCTGGTTGATAGGGATGTTTCTCCCTATCTGGAAAGTCACCTTCCGGAAATAGGTTATCTGGATGGTGAACGATCGGTGCTCTATCTCCCGGTCCGTAGGGTTGTGCTTCTGGTCTTTCGAATTCGCCCTCAGGATGCAAATTATCAGATGGCCTGATTGGTGTTCGTCTCTCACTTGGGCCGATTGGGGATTTTGAAGGTCTTTCGAAATCTCCTTCTGGACGGAGGTTATCCTTAGGTTTCTTGATGTCGGCACGATCTCCTTTCTTAGGTGATTCATCCCTTGGTCTCTTAGCAAATACACCTTCCGGTTTAAGATTGTCCGTAGGTTTGATTGGAGTTCTTCTCTCTGCTGGTTGGTAGGGATGTTTCTCCCGATCGGGGAAGTCACCTTTCGGGAATAGGTTGTCTGGGTGACGAACGATCGGTGCTCTATCTCCTGGTCCGTAGGGCTGCGATTTTGGCCTTTCAAATTCTCCCTCAGGATGCAAATTATCAGATGGTCTAATTGGTGTTCGTTTTTCACTTCGGCCAATTGGTGATTTAGAAGGTCTTTCAAAATCTCCTTCTGGACGAAGGTTATCCTTCGGTTTCTTGATGTCAGCACGATATCCTTTTTTGGGTGATTCAGCCTTTGGTCTTTTGAAGAATTCCCCTTCTGGTTTCAAATTATCGGAGTGCTTGATGGGCGTTCTTCTTTCAGCAGGTTGAATCGGTTTCTTCACCGGTCTATCAAATTCTCCTTCTGGATGGAGATTATCCTTTGGTTTTCGGATATCTGCCCTGTCTCCTTTCTTGGGTGCTTCTCCTTTAGGACGACCAATGAAATCTCCCTCAGGCTTCAGATTGTCTTCAGGCTTGATAGGAGTACGACGTTCTGCTGGTCCAATAGGTGTTTTCTCAGGTCGAATAAAATCACCTTCCGGTCGCAAATTATCTTCGTGTCTGACAATGTCAACTCTTTCACCTCTCACAACCACATAGTCATCCCGAGTTCTCATGTCGGTAAACTCTCCTTCCATTCGCAAATTGTCTTTGTATCTCGTAACTTCAACGCGTTCTGTAACCAAGAAATCAGTGTAATCGTCTCGAGTCCTAGATGTCTCCATAGTCCCTTCCATATGTAGATTGTCTGTTCGCTTCACTACGTCCATTCTGTCTCCTCGAACAATTTGGAAGTCATCCTTTGGACGACCTTCGAAATTCCCTTCTGGTTTCAAATTATCTGGATGTCTGATAGGCGTGCGTTTCTCTGCAGACTTAACAGGTGTCTTCTGAGGTCTTTCAAAATCTCCTTCGGGTTTAAGGTTGTCTTTGGGCTTCTTAATAATGGCCCTGTCACCATGTTTTGGTGCTTCTTCCTTCGGGCGAGTCGTGAAATCTCCTCCAGGTTTCAAATTATCCGGATGCTTGATTGGTGATCTTCTCTCTCCAGGACCAACCGGTCTCTTCTCTGGTCTTTCAAAAGTACCTTCAGGTCGAAGGTTATCCTTGGGTCTCTTAATATCAGCTCGATCTCCCTTTCTAGGTGCTTCTCCCTCAGGACGCCTAACAAAGTCCCCTTCTGGTTTCAAATTATCCTCGGGTTTAATCGGGGTTCTTCTTTCAGATGGACCAACGGGAGTCTTACCTGGCCTGTCAAAAGTCCCCTCAGGTTTTAGATTGTCTTTCGGTTTCTTGATATCTGCTCGATCTCCTTTCTTTGGTGCTTCTTCCTTGGGACGTCTGAAAAAGTCCCCTTCCGGTTTCAGATTATCTTCAGGTTTGATTGGTGTTCTTCTTTCGGATGGACCAATAGGCCTCTTTTCTGGTCTCTCGAAATCACCTTCTGGCTTCAAATTATCTTTAGGCTTCTTTACGTCTGGCCTTTCCGCTCGTTTTGGTGTGTAATCATCCTTAGGGCGACCTTCGAATGGTCCTTCTGGTCTTAAATTATCTTCGTGTCTAACAACATCAACACGTTCACCTCTAACGACCTTGAAATCGTCGCGAGTTCTCACATCCGTAAACTCTCCTTCCATCCGCAAATTGTCTTCATATCTCGTAACTTCAACACGCTCTCTAACCAGAAAATCAGTGTAATCGTCTCGAGTTCTAGATGTCTCCATAGTCCCTTCCATATGTAAATTATCTGTTCGCTTCACTACATCCATTCTATCTCCTCGAACAACTTGGAAGTCATCCTTCGGACGACCTTCAAAATCTCCTTCTGGTTTTAAATTATCAGGCTGCTTTATGGGAGTTCGTCTTTCTGCAGGACCAACTGGCGTCTTTTCTGGTCTTTCGAAAGTACCTTCAGGCCTCAGATTGTCTTTTGGTCTTTTAATATCAGCCCGATCTCCTTTCCTAGGAGCTTCTTCTTCTGGACGCCTTAAAAAGTCCCCTTCTGGTTTCAGATTATCATCTGGTTTAATAGGTCTTCTTCTCTCAGCCGGTTGGAAGGGATGCTTTTCCCTGTCAGGGAAATCACCTTTTGGGAATAAATTATCCGGATGACGAACAATTGGTGCCCTATCTCCTGGTCCATATGGTAAAGGAATTGGTCTTTCGAAATCTCCCTCTGGATGCAAATTATCGGGATGTTTAATAGGCTGACGTTTTTCAGCAGGTGTGAATTTATCCTTCGGTTTGTCTTCAAAGTCACCTTCTGGTCTAAGATTATCTTCTGGTTTATATGGAGTTCTTCGTTCCGCAGGTTGGAAGGGATGTTTCTCCCTATCAGGGAAATCGCCTTTCGGGAATAAATGATCTGGATGCCGAACAACTGGTGCTCTATCCCCCGGTCCATAAGGCGAGGATGAAGGTCTCACGAATTCACCTTCAGGGTGCAAATTATCCTCAGGTTTGATTGGTTGTCTCCGTTCTCCAGGAGTGTACTTATCTTTAGGTCTTCCCTCAAAGGGACCTTCTGGTTTTAAATTATCCTTAGGTCTTTTCACATCAGCTCTGTCACCCCTCGTTGGTTTATAATCATCCCTTGGCTTACCTTCAAAAGGTCCTTCTGGTCGTAGATTATCCTCTGGTTTATGGGGAGTTCTTCTCTCAGCTGGTTTGAAGGGATGTTTTTCCTTGTCTGGGAAATCTCCTTTCGGGAATAAATTATCTGGATGTCGAACGATTGGTGCTCGATCTCCTGGTCCATATGGTAGAGGAATCGGTCTGTCAAACTCTCCCTCTGGATGTAAATTATCAGGATGTTTAATAGGTTGCCTCTTTTCAGCAGGTGTGAATTTATCTTTAGGCTTGTCTTCGAAGTCTCCTTTAGGTTTGAGATTATCTTCTGGTTTGTATGGAGTTCTTCGTTCCGCAGGTTGGAAGGGATGCTTTTCCTTGTCGGGGAAATCACCTTTTTGGAATAAATTATCCGGATGACGAACTGTTGGTGCCCTATCTCCTGGTCCATATGGTAAAGGAATTGGTCTCTCGAATTCTCCCTCTGGATGCAAATTATCGGGATGTTTAATGGGCTGACGTTTTTCAGCAGGTGTGAATTTATTCTTTGGCTTGTCTTCAAAGTTACCCTCTGGTCTGAGATTATCTTCTGGTTTAAAGGGAGTTCTTTTCTCTGCAGGTTTGAAGGGATGTTTTTCTTTATCAGGGAAATCGCCTTCCGGGAATAAATTATCTGGATGGCGAACGATCGGTGCTCTATCTCCTGGTCCATAAGGCGAAGGTTTGGGTCTCTCGAATACACCTTCAGGGTGCAAATTATCCTCAGGTCTGATCGGTTGTCGCCGTTCTCCAGGGGTATATTTATCTTTGGGTCGTCTTTCGAATTCTCCCTCTGGTTGCAAGTTATCTTTCGGCTTTTTAGCTTCAGGTCTATCTGATGTTTTCGGTGAATAATCATTCCTGGGTTTTCCTTCAAAAGGACCTTCTGGTTTCAGATTGTCATGCGGCTTCTTTACTTCGGGACGTTCTGCCCATTTAGGTGAGAAATCATCTTTCGGTCTTCCTTCGAAGGGGCCTTCTGGTTTAAGATTATCCTTAGGCTTCTTCACATCAGCACGATCACCCTTCGTTGGTTTATAATCGTCCTTTGGCCTTGCATCAAAAGTTCCTTCTGGTTTCAAATTATCCTCTGGCCGCTTGACCTCTGGACGTTCGGACCGTTTGGGCAGAAAATCATTCTTAGGTCTTCCCTCGAAATCTCCCTCTGGTCTGAGATTGTCATCTGGTTTTATAGGAGTCCTCCTATCAGCAGGTTGGAAGGGATGCTTCTCTCTATCAGGAAAATCACCTTTCGGGAATAAATTATCAGGATGCCGAACAATTGGTGCCCTATCTCCTGGTCCATATGGTAAAGGAATTGGTCTCTCGAAATCTCCCTCTGGATGCAAATTATCGGGATGTTTAATGGGTTGCCTTTTTTCAGCAGGTATGAATTTATCCTTCGGCTTGTCTTCAAAGTTACCTTCTGGTCTGAGATTATCTTCTGGTTTATAGGGAGTTCTTCTTTCTGCAGGTTTGAAGGGATGTTTTTCTTTATCAGGGAAATCGCCTTTCGGGAATAAATTATCTGGATGGCGAACGATCGGTGCTCTATCTCCAGAGCCATATGGTGATGGTTTAGGCCTGTCAAATTCACCTTCAGGGCGCAAATTATCCTCATGTTTTATTGGTTCTCTCCGTTCTCCAGGAGTGTATTTATCCTTTGGTCTTCCCTCGAAGGGTCCTTCGGGTTTCAAATTATCTTCAGGTCTTTTCACATCAGCTCTGTCACCCCTCGTTGGTTTATAGTCATCCCTTGGCCTACCTTCAAAAGGTCCTTCTGGTCGTAGATTATCCTCTGGTTTATGGGGAGTTCTTTTTTCTGCAGGTTGGAAGGGATGTTTTTCTCTCTCAGGGAAATCTCCTTTTGGGAAAAGATTATCTGGATGACGAACTATCGGAGCCCTATCTCCAGGACCATGAGGTGATTGTTTAGGTCTTTCGAATTCTCCTTCAGGACGCAAATTATCTTCAGGTCTAATTGGTTGTCTCCGTTCTCCGGGCGTATACTTATCTTCGGGTCTTCCCTCAAAGGGCCCTTCTGGTTTTAAGTTATCCTTAGGTCTCTTAACATCAGCTCGATCACCCCTCGTAGGTTTATAATCATCCTTAGGTCTCCCTTCAAAGGCTCCTTCTGGTTTCAAGTTATCTTTGGGCTTGTGAGGAGTAGGTCGCTCTGTTATCATAGGCAGGTGTTCTTTAGGTTTTGGGTTTCCCTCGAAAGGTCCCTCAGATTTGAGATTATCGTCTCTCCTGATGACAAGCGTGCTCCTGTAGTCGGTCTGATCGAAGTTGCGGAATTCTTCTTGGGTGGTTGTTACATTTTCAGAGACGTCGGTCTTGTCGTAAAATCGGTTCACATCGTCTTTAGTCCATGTTGGTCGACGATGCGGTTCTCGCTCAATCTGCTCGAAGGTGTGGAAGTCTTCTTTCACATGGGAGGTTCCCTATATTTAAAAAATATTCTGCTAATTAGAAATCTGATTCTACATCACCTAGAAAATCTTACTAGATAATTTTCGTTCCATCTTACCGTGAATTCTCCCTCTCCTACTATCAGATTATCCGTACGTCTAATGATTTCTGCACGTTGAGTACTTCGATGATCGACGAATTCGGTTCGCGATGTTGTCTCATCAGTGAAGTCTCCTTCAACTTTAGTGTAGGTGTTTCGACGTACAGGGCTTGGCCTTTCGCCGGAAATTCCGGTGAAAACCAGCTCTGTAGTGGTCAGACCTGTTCAATGAATAACTATTGAGCAAGCTGATAAAAGCCTATTTACAAAAATTTATTTCTTGACTTTTTATTATTCTTGTTCCATTCAAATGAAAATTTTAGAACTTCAAGAGAATTCAAGAAGTGCTGCTACGATGAACTTGTGGGGCTTCCGAAGTAGAAAGTATAGTTGAAAATAAAATTTTTGGACCTATCAAGTTTTCGTCTATCCTCGATGTTTTGAGTCCTCATTCAGAGAATGAACATATTAGGCTGTCTGCCGATCAATCAGTCATCAATCAATCATCAATCAATCATCAATCAATCATCAATCAATCATTTTCGATCAACAATCAATCATCATTCAATCAATCATTAAATCATCAATAAATCATCAACAATCATTATCAATCAATCATCAATCAATCACCAAACAATCATCAATCAGTCATGAATCAATCATCAATCACTCATCAATTATTCATGAATCAATCAACAATCAATCATCAACCAATAATCAATCACTCGTCAATCAATCATCAATAAATCATCAATCAATCGTCAATCACTCTTTAATCAATCATGAATCAATCATCAATCACTTATCAATAAATCATCAATCAATCATCAATCACTCGTCAATCAATCATGAATCAATCAACAATCAATCATCAATCACTCATCAATCACGCATAATTCAATCACAAATCAATCAATCATCAATTATCCATCAATCACTCATGAATCAACCATCAATCAATCATGAAACAATCATCAATTAACCATCAAACAATCATGAATCAATTGATCACCAATCAATAATCAATCAATCATCAATCATCAGTCAATCATCAATCAATCATTAATCAATCATCAATCAATCATCAATCAATCATCAATCAATCATCAATCAATCATCATTTATTCATCCATCAATCAATCATCAATCCATCATAAATCAATCAATGATCAACCAATCATGATCAATCATCAATCAATATTCAAACAACCATCAATCAATCATCAGGCAATCATCAGGAAATCATCAAAAAATCATCAATCAATAATTTCCGATCAACAATTAACCATCAATCAATCATCAATTATTCAATCATCAATCAATCATTATGAATCATCAACCAATCATTTTCAATCAATCTCCAATTATTCACCAATCAGTCATCAATAAATCATCAATAAATCACCAATCGATCATCAATCAATAATCAAACAATCACCAATCGATCATCAATCAATCATGAATCAATCATCAATCACTCATCCATTAATCGTGCTCCTTGACAAGCGTGACCGAACTATGTTTGTGATCGAATTCTCGGCTTCAGCCGACTACAACATCAAAGACAAGGAAACCGAGAAAAAGGAGAGATACAA
>WSXT02195158.1:1983-13646 GCA_011762715.2 Neuroterus valhalla
AATGCCTTCTCGTTGGTTCTACATTCCTGAATTTTAATAAGGCTTGACCGAAATTCCTTTTGAGGTGCTACAGTTTTCCAGAGATTTTGCTGTTGAAATCAACGTGAACTTTGATGTCTGGATGTTAAGCTTGACATGGACCTGGCCCTTTTTCTTCATAATCCCTAGCACCTATGCCTTCAGCTTCGATAAGGTCTTTATTATCCATATCTCCTGAAGATAAAACATTTTCTGTAGGCGGCTGCTCTGCGTTCTTTCTAAAAGGTGTATTCTAACTTCCGAAAGCAATTCGTTAACAAATATTTGGCGTTTTTGATCTACTAGATTCTGTTCCCTCTTCCTTGTAGCTAGATGTGGGTACTCGAGTAAGCAGAGACGATGATGTTCTCGTGTCACACTCTGCCAACTACTCTGAGCCACAAAATAGAGGCGCATCACATCTCTGTTCATATGATATATCCATTTCAATCGACTTCTTGGTTGATGAATCTCCACAACAGCCTCTGGTTGAATGAGGCCGTCTGCTTCTGGAAGATGTGCTGGTACTGGATCATCAAGAAGTTGTGAAGGTTGGAGGTTGTTGAAGAGGAGGAGTTGAGCCACAGTTCGGATCTGGATCTCGAGAGTTCGAACTACGCTCAAGTTCTCAAGAACATCAAGAGGACAGCAAAGATGATAACCTTCGGTTTAGAAATCAAGGGTGTTCAAAAACCAGGGATGGTGACATCATCATAAAAGTTTGAAGCGAGGCAGAAGGCAGGGCCAAACTATCTACTGCCATCAGGGAAGCAGTTTGTTACAGAGGGAAAGTTCATAAGCTGGTCCTTAGCACCGAGGTCAAGGTGTTCAACCTTGACATGCTGATAGAAGAAGACGTCATTGGAACAATCGCAAGGCACTTTGGTGCTAGCATTTCAGGCAATTAAAAGTCAGCTCAACGGAAAAAATTTTCGGGAAAACCTTAAGTCTTCCGTTGAGTTGAACGGAGATTTAGTTGCTAGACTTATTGTTACCTGCCGGGAACAACGAATCGTGCACTTGTCGGAGAGGTCGCGTAGAAATAAAAACATCATCGGTCCACAATGTAAGCCCCCTTAAGATGTCGGAGGCCGACGAGCCCGTTTCCACTGAGAACGATGTGTACATCTGAGTGCTGCTATGTTTCTGAAGTTTAGTATTGGAATCATCAACATTTTGATACATGATGTAAGCCACAGGATGTGTGGTCCTATATACTTTTACTGGTCGGTCGTTACAGTGCCAAAGTCGGGGTCTTCTTCTCTTTCTGAGCCTGGACTGTATGATCCTCTTCAATTCGCTTGTACTCCCTTTCTTTCCTTTCTCTCTCTGCAGCTCAAGAGAATTTTCTAGCCTGACAAGTTTTTTTTTGTAAATCGGATGCGATTTGGAAGTCTTCTAGTGGCATTTACCGACTCCAATAACAAAGCAGCTCGATCTCCTACCTTGAATTTGACCTTGAATATTGCCTGTGAAGAACGACCAGAACGTTAAATCGTCATGTTCAATTCTGTTCTATGTCAGAATCGAAGTTATACTGAGAGTTCAAAGATTCCTAATGTAAGAAGATCATTATATTATGACTTCCTCTTTCTATTCAGAAATGCTGGATTCCATCAACTCATCTGCAATGCTTATCGTTCTGGTGGCAAGACTCCAAGTTCTAGCTTCTTACCTCATTGACTCGAACGTCGAGATTCGTAGATCGATCTTCATCTCCATCCACCATCGATTGAACCTGATTAATTTTTTTCCCATTTCATCTGCCTGGACATTAACATTATCATTCTTGATCGAGATCATATCAACTTCGAAATTGACACCATTTATCGACACCCGTTCTTTGGAGAGATCAGGAGGCAGTTACATGCCTGCGTACCTTCGAGGATTCTCATCGATAGGTTTCCTACGTTTTTTTAACCTAATATGTCAGCATAAGGGAAGATTGGTGGTAGAAGGTTTTCATTAGGAATTTTTCCCGCTTCAAAAACTTTGCTAACATCATAGGTACTCTTCATCAGCTTTTAATGTTCGAATGTTCCAAATTCATTTAAACTTGTATTGAATCAAGAATTCTGAACTTTCTAACATTTTCCAGTAGTTTATTTCCAAATTTCGTGTGTTACGAAAGTTTTAATCTTTGATTTTTTGGAATAAAAAAACTGTTGATTTTTAAATGCGCACCTAATATAAGGTTTTCCAGTTTATTTGCTTGGAAGTTTCAATTGTTTTGTTTCTCGTAAAGTTCGGAATTAATGCTGAATAAAAAGGCTATAAAAATATCCGCGAATGTCATTTTTGTGTTTTATGTTGTTCATGTTTTGAAGACATAAAAACTCTATCAACTTGTTATCAAAATATTCCCAATCTCTACCAAAGTCATAAAGTATAGAATTTAGAGTACAGCGTCGAAATTATGTACATCTTCCTGATAATAGTTATTATACAAAAAGTAATAAGCCCAGAAAAAATGGAACTTCGGTTTGCCTCTTATCATTTTTTGAAGATATAAATAGAATCCATAAACTTGTTCCCCGAATAATATTATTCAAACCCAGAAAACTTGTCTCGAACTCACTTGATCCTGCAACATGAGGAATATAGTATTATTCTCGTTTTTACTCGGTAAGTTATCTCCAATAAATACTTACTTCCTTTGCCTTTTACTTTACCTCTTTTTTCCACTTTTTCTCCCTTATTGCAAAATTTTGTATTTCTTCTTCTCTTAATGATTCCTAAGATCAGAAACCTTCATGACTCAAGCAGGGAATCCAAACCTCTAAAGATTTCTCAACAGATAAAGAGTAACAAAAATTCCAGATAGACTACCAAAATAATGTAATTCATATTTTCGACACATAACAGACATATTTCTACCAATGAAAGAGTAGGAAGGAGAAAAATTCCACCAAATATACTTTTATCTGATACAATGTTTGATGTCTTTTGTTGGATAATACAGGTACCGTTAATTGGAAATAATGTTTTCTGAAAGCATTCTGAATATAGTGAATAGGGACATTAACCATTGAACTTTGGTCTCTTCTCAATGGTTCGGTTTACTTTTCTCTTATATATTCGAAAAGAGTTAAGAAAATGGTCCCTATTATATCCAAAAACATTTGCCTGCTGCAAGGGCACATTCTCATCGTGGCTCGCTTCACTCGCAAGTTTGAGCGTGCCTGCGGCGCACGTCTTTCTGATCTCGCGCTTCGCGCTCGTTGTTAATCTCACCTCGCACTTCACGCTCGGTTATGAACTTACCTGACGCTACACGCTTGCCTTTGTACCTCCCTATAGTTGTGTATTAAGTTTGTGAAACTCAAAAACGAAATGTCGACTACTTCGTTTGATGAGTGTAAATTCTCTTTTGTTAAAACTTTTCCGGTTTCAACGAAATAATTCTAATCGCGTGTCTCGTGCTGCGCACTCGATCGAAGTTTGTCCATAACGGTAGAGAAGTTTTGTTGCCTCATTTTTTTCACATGTTGTGCAGTTTTCCTAGAAACTGAATTTTTTTATTTTTTTTTACGATTGAAAGAAAAACTACGCGTCCAATTAGAAAAATTAGAACAAATTTAGAGATATTCTTCGGGTGAATAACTTTTCTCTATCTATCTTCTATGTAAGCCTTAGTCATTTTTGCAAAAATTTTATTACTCCATCTTTATAGCTATTTTTCCTGATTGAAACGAAACTACATATCCCGTCAAAGAAGTTGATAACACATTGAAAGATATTTTCGTGGTAAAGAACTTGCGTCTATTTGATTTTCCCTAAGCTTGTGTCAATTGTCCAAAAGTTCTTTTTTTTCTCATTTTTTATAAATGAATCGAAAAACTACTTGTTCTATTGAAACGTTAATTTTAACAAATTTGTGGGTCTTTTTTTTGGTGCAAAAGTTTAGTTTATGTCTATTATTGCAAGTTTAGTTTATATTTGCCCGTACCATGCATAGTTTGACCAAAAAATGAATCTTTTTGTATTTTTCATTATTCTTTGTGCGACCAAAATTTGAATTCTCGATTTTTTGTGAAAACTCGAAAAGTTTTGAAAATCATCCTGGAGGGCTCCCAAAAAGGCAAATTTTATTTCTTCAACCTTTTTTTATATCTTGCGTTCTTTGGCTAAAAATTCTCATTTTCGCTTACACTTTTGAATTTTGAAAATTTTGAAAGGAACAATTGTTTTTATCTTAACCTGCTACAAGAAACCGTACTTACAATTTCAAAATCTTGGGAAAAAAAGTTCAGAAAAATTTTCAAAATGCTCCCCTTCTTTTATTTTTGATCCAAAGTAGCTGGTTAACGAACTCGACTTGTTTTTTGGGTACCTTAAAATGGGTGCCAAAGCATGATCGAATATGAGGATTCTTTCGAAAGTTATCGAGTTCACAGATTATTTTTCATTATTTTTTGTGAGATCAAAATAAGAATTTTCGATTTTTTGAGAAAATCAAAAAAGTTGTTTTCGACATTTTGTAGGGCTCCCAAGAAGAAACATTTTTTTCTTTCCGACTTCCTTCTCAATCTTGCGTTATTACGCTGAAAATTTTCATTTTCTTTTATATTTTTAAATTGAGCGTCTGGATAGCATAACGTCCTTGGCGCGTGAACCCAGTCAGCCCAGTTTTGTCCAATCAACTTGGCTTGCAGCAACGCGTTGTCCCCTCTCATGTCTACTAGACTGACTGAGTTCACGCGCTAAGGCCGTTATGTTATCCGGACGCTCAATTTTGAAAATACCATAACTCTGACAATTTTGATTTTATTGAAAAAAAATGATGAGGATTCATTGTTTCACTTTTTACGTCCTGCAAAAAATTGTACTTACAATTTTTGACTCTCGGAAAAAGAACATTTTTTTCTTAACCTTTTTTTCATGTCTTGCGTAATTTGACAAGAAACCCGAGGATGAATTATTTCATTTATTACTTACTACAGAAAGCCGTACTTGAAATTTTCGAGTCTTGGAAAAAAAATTCTCGAAAATTTCCAAAATGCTCCAACTTTTCAAGTTTCCATCCAAAATAGCTGGCTGAGAACTTCAACGTTTAGTTTTTGACACTGAAAGAGTTTACCGAAGGCCAATGAAATAGATTCGTCTTTTCGTAAGTTATCGCGCTCACAGACAGACATACATACATACAGATAGACAGACAAACATTCCGACAGACAGAAATATTCTCAGAAACCATTTTTCTGGGTTCAGCGGGTCTCAAAAAGTGGACACCTGACAGAAACGGGGGGGGGGGGGGGGTCAAATTTTACAAAAATCTTATACCTTCTTTGATGAGAATTTAAGTCTGTTTCCCAGTTGGGGGAATTTTTGTGCGTGGGTTGAATTCTTTTTCTTTGTTGGAATCACTGGACAATAGAAATCTATATTAACAACATCAAAATGAAGATGAAAACTTTGCTGTTTGTCTGCAAGATTCGTAGAGGATTCCTCATATTAGGATAAGAATTCTTGATATTGTGATTATACCATAAACTAATTTATGCATATTTCATTTCTGAAGCAACCACAACGTTACTGTCCCTTGCGACTCCTGCTCTTGGTGTAAGTTTAATTGATAAAAATTATTCTTTCATAATAAGTATAAATGAATAAAAAATGGATGGGATATACTTTGCTCGGATTCCTTTCTATTGTGTTCAACACTGTTCATTTTCAAAACATTCTGTATCCTTACATTCGTAACATTATTTTGATTCCTCATGAAGATTTTGTTACATATGAACGTTGAATATAAGTTCCTGCTCAATCCTGAGTAATAAAATTTTGCTTTATAATCTAAATATAGAAATCCGATGCTAACAGACATTTTTTTTCTTTCATCATTCTCCCGTTCTCCCTAACAATAATCATGTTTCAAGTTGGCGTCATGCAAACAAAGATGCGATGTAAGTATACAATATTTTCTACTTCACTTTTTTACATTGAGATCTTCATTCCTGTAAAAAATATATATATTCTTAGTCAATAAGTGCCAATTTTAACGAAAAAAACCCGAAGTTGTGTAATCCTGCAACTGGTTGCGAATATACTTGCATGGCTGGTTGTCAGAAAGGATTCAATGGTGAGTTGAACAAACAAATTTTCTAATTAGAATAGATATTCAAATCCAATGATAAGAATGATTGAACAGAAGTTTAGTTCCTTATTAAGAGACTCAAAGATAGAAACTTCAAGAAACAGGGAATCATCAAATCGGTAACTTTTGATTTTTCATGTGCTCATGGTATGCTTACCGCAAAGAAAACTGGAGATTAAAATTATGCAAGATCTAAGAAATCATTACTGTGAGACAGACGGAATTTTTTTTTCAAGTTTTGACTACAAGTGAATATAATGATATCAATTATTTAAAATGATTTCAGTTATAGACGACCATGTACCAAAGCAAACATCATGCAAGCCAAAAATTGCGAATTGCCCTAAATCATGATGGATCATTGCAACAAAAAACTCTATGCCCTGGCCACTGATGGATCATTGCTTTGGAAAATATTATCCTCTTTTCTTTTGAATATTTGAGTTTTGTGAAAATATTACTTCAAATTTATTACTGTATTCTTAATATCTAGAAAATGTGCCAAATGAACCCTTACTCATTCTATATTCTGATTACTGATTGGTCTGCGATCTACCAAGATGTTGCGTAAAAAGACAATTCGAATTTTTAATGGAACGAAAATCACGTGTAAAATGATAATATTCCTCCAGTTATTTTTGTTGCATTTTTTAGTTTAGAGCCAGGTTTCAAACGAATATTAATACTGCATACAAAATTGATGGTCCATTTTCCTATATTTGGCATTATTTTTCAGATACAGTAGTTTCGAACCACTATACTTTTGAGGTATCTGTTTATAATAAAGTGGTTTCTTCTTTTGTGTTTTAATGAAAAGCAAAGTGTATGTCTAGATTACAGTTTATTTAATGATTCATACAGGATTCAATGTCCTTTCTATTCGTGTTCTAACAGAATAAAAATCGAATATCAGCTAATAAAATTCAAAAATTGAAATCGTAAGTAATCAAGAATCCTCTAATGTCATTTTCGCATTCAGAAATTCAGCAAATTCTTTCAGAATTGAACATTCCACAAACTTGTATATGGAGCTATTGAAACTCAAAAGTGAAATGGAGACTACTTAAATTTGATGATTGTGAACTCTTCCTTGTTGGAGCTCTTCCGGCTCCAACGAATACATTCTCGTCTCGTGCTGCGCACTCGATCAAAATTTGTCCAAAACTGTAGAGAAGTTGTGTTGCTCCATTCTTTTCATATTGTGTGTACTTTTCTAGGCATATCATTTATTAATGTTATATTTTATGCATTACGAATTGAAATTTTCTATTACCATTTTTTTTTGTGTGACGGAAATTCGAGTTTTAGATTTTTTGAGAAAATTCAGAAAGTTGCAGAAATCATTATGTAGGGCTCCCAAAGAGGAACGCTTTTTTCCCAAGCTTATTCCCATATCTTGCATTGTTTGGCTGAAAATAATAATTTTTGTTTACATTTTTTTATTTTTAAAATACCATAACACTGATGATTTTGCTTTCTTAAAAAAAATCATTAGGAAAGTTGTTTTATCTACTACAGGAAATCGTATCTACAATTTTCAAGCCTTGAAAAAAATAGCGTTAAATATTTTTTAAATACTCTTACATTTTGGGATTTTATCCGAAATAGCTAGCTAAAGAAAATGACCTTTGAGTACTGACACTGAAAGAGTGTACTAAAGGCCAATCGAATAGGTTGGTTTTTTCAAAAGTGGTCGTGCTAAAAGATATACATACCTACACATTCGTAGCAACCTCTTTTGGGGTTCAGGGGTTCTCAAAACGTAGGCATTTTATGAAAAAGGAGGGAAGAGGTGCGTCAAATTTAACAACAATCTAATACCTTCTCTGATGAGGATGTAAAAATATGACTCCAACGAAATAGTTCGTCAAGTAATGATGTTGTCATCACACAGCAGCAAACTTTGTTGAAGGCAACTTGCGTCACCTCTGGATGCTTTTTCGTAGCGATTAACTGTTACCCCGCAAGGTTTCAAGCGCAACCTTCCTGATTGTTGAGAAAATTCCCTACATTACTCCATATCAGTTTTCCTTCTTGCCTAAGCTCACTATGCTTATGGATCTGTGTCGTATGGGATGCCTGCGAATTTCGGGTAAATGGACAGGCAATGTCGATGATAGGAACTTCCCCGCTATCTTTTTAATGAACTACGATGTTTGGTCGATTGCCTTGGATATAATAATCCTTCTGGATAGTTACATCCTCCTATAAGATGTAATTTTCGTTCTCCAGAACCTTCAAAAATTGTCTCTATACGGTCCTCATTTTCGTTTCCCATTTCTCCGGATTCTATTTTTCCTCGTTTGAAATGCACTGTTTTGCATTTTTTCAGTCCAAACTTCATGCGGATGTCATTTGAAAACTGTCAAGTTACATTGACCACTTGCTGCAGTTTTTGGATTGAACTAGCGTACAACTTAAGGTCCTCCATGTACTGTAGATGGGTCAGTATATGAACATCCTCATTATCATACATTTTGAATCCATGAGACATGATATTCAGTGTTTGGCTTGATAGATTCATCGCTAAAGAAAACCATAATGCACTGAAGGAGTCCCCTTGAAAGATACCTGTCGTACTGCGAATCGGTGTAGTTTTACTATGTTGTACATGATCCATGTACTTTATTCTTGTTTCCCAAAGCATCATCGCACGACATAAGATGTCAATGATAAGTGGGCCGATCTTGTGAGATTCAAAACTGTAACTGGACAGACATGTGGTACCAAAGGACACGCTTGCTTGCAGTCAATATAAGCTATATGCAAGTTTCTCTAATCTTTTATAACTTGTGTCATGGCCACAGCATCAATGGTAACTAGTGGATTTTTTTTTCCAAGACTCGAGGTTTGTATGTGCGGTTTCTTGTAGTAGGTAAAAAGTGGAACAATTTATACTCATGATTTTTTTTTATAAAAACAAAATTGTCAGAGTCATGGCATTTTCAAAATTCGAAAATAGAAACGTAAATGAGGATTTTCAACCAAACCACGCAAGATATGAAAAAAGTTTGAACAAAAAAATTTTTCTTTTTGGAAGCTTCTTTTATAAGAAGCCATAGATTAAACTCATTTCAATCAGGAAAAATAACCAAAAAAATAAAATTATGAAATTTTTGAAAAAATGACTAAGGCTAACACACAAGATTGATAGAGAAGAATTATCCACCCGAAAAATATCTGTAAATTTGATATAATTTTTTGATATAAATGTGAAAAAAATCAGGCAACAAAACTTCTCTACCGCTTTGGGCAAACTTTAATCGAGTGCGCAGCACGAGACACGCGATAAGAATGTATTCGTTAGAGCCGGAGAAGCTTTAACAAAAGAGAATTCACACTCATCAAATTGCAGTAGTAGACATTTCGCTTCTGAGCTCACAAGCTCTATATAAAACTGTAGGAAGGTGCAAAGGCCGAGCGCGTAGCGCGAAGCGAGGCGCGCGCGAGGCGCGCGCGAAGCGCGCTATGGGAATGTGCCCGCCCAGCGGGCAGATTTTTTTATTGTTAGTTTATTGTATCCTGTATAATTCATTGTAATCATACTAATTTCTTGTATTATTTCAAATTTCTCGTATTCCGTAACATTCCCTGTATTATTTACAATCTTATAGATGTTTCAGAATTATTCTCACCCTTTGAATTCTTCGTTTAATTTCTAATTCTTTTTATTCATTTCAATTTTTGTGAGAGTTCCTTGTGATCTTCATGGTCTTCAAAATTTATTGTATTACTTGTGATTTTGCGTTCCAATTGAATTATATAAAATTCATTTGAATTCTTTGTATCTTCAAGAATTCTGTTTACTTTTTTCAATTCTGAGTATAATTCCGAGTTCCTTGTTATTTTGAGGATTCTTTGTTCAATGTAGAATTTTCGAATTTTTCAGAATTTTTCTTTCTCTTTCAAATTCTTTTCATTCACTCAAATTTTTTGTATTCTAAAAATTCTTTGCATTAGTTATGGTGCGTGATATTGTTTAGAATTAATTGTATCCATTAGAATTTTTCCTATTATTTCGAATTTTTTACTTTTTCAAATTCTCCGTATTCTTCATAATTCATGCATGACCCAAAGATTTTTTTTCTTAGAATTTATCAAACTCTTTTTATTCATTAAAATTCTTCATATTATCCATAATTTACTGTAATTTTTACATTTCAATCAAATTATTCTAAATTGTTGTATTATTGCACATTTTTTGTGTTCTGTAACATTCTTCATATTATCCAAAATTTTCTCATTTTTTAAAATTCGGTGTGCTCTTTCGAATAATTGAAATTCTTTGAAATTTATTTAATTCATCCAAATTAATTGTATTATTTATAATTGTTTGTATAGCTCTGATCAATTCAAATAATAATCATATACCCTAAAGAACGTATAATTGTTTCATTCCTCTACACTGTACATGTCCTGAGAGCTTAGAAAGACAGATCTTGCAAAAGAAGCATAGAAAACAAGACCCTGAATAAAATTGATTAAGAATCTGAGGAATTTACAAGATGTCGGAAATTCGAAAAATTCTCATTAGAAGAGATGTGTGGCACTGACATTGATCTTGAATTAAAAACTTGGAGTTGATGCGACCTTTTTCATTCGGGTGTGGCAGGATCAGGAGACTGAATTCGTCTCACACTCGCACAATTGCGTGAGATTACGTGACTGGATTTCTCGATGCTTCGAATATCTGATCCGACCTCTCTACCCATGGAGGATTCTTCATCACCCATCCCCTTTGATTCTTCTTCCTTTTGACCTTCAAACGTCCTCGAACCTCCGGCAGATTCCTCAATGGCTCGAAATTCAGGAAAAATTCTATTATCACTCTGTCAAGGTCAAAAACAAGGTCTGAATAAAGTGTAACCCTCCCAAGGTTATTAAGAAATATTGCGAAAAACAAAACCATTAAATTTTTCACCCCATTAGGAATAATTCTTCATCTTCTTTTGCTTCTATCTTCTCCTGCCTTAATCTTCTTCTGCGTTCACCTTTATCTTCTTCTACCTCACCTATATTATTCCTCAACCTTCTTCTGCTTTTACCGTTATCTTTACCTTCCTCCACTGAAACTTCATTGTTCTTCAACCTCCTTCTGCTTTAAACTTTGTATTTACCTTCTTCCACTTAAACTTCATTATTCCTCAACCTTCTCCTGCTTCCACCTTCATCTTAACCTTCTTTCACTTTAACTTTATTATCTCTTAATCTTCTTCTGCGTTTGGATTTATCTTCTTCTACTTTAACTATATTATCCCCCAACCTTCTTCTGCTTTTACCTTTATCTTTATCTTTACCTCCCTCCACTTATACTTTATTATTCCTCAACCTTCTCCTGCTTTTATCTTTACCTTTATCGTTACCTTCCTCTACTCAAACTTTATTATTCCTCGACCTTCTTCTGCTTTTACCTTTATATTTACCTTCTCAGGCCTAAACTTTATTATTCCTCAACCTTCTCCTGCTTCTACTTTTATCCTAACCTTCTTCTACTTCAACTTTATTATCCCTCATTCTTCTTCTGCGTTTGTCTTTATCTTCTTCTACT
>WSXT02195169.1:0-11659 GCA_011762715.2 Neuroterus valhalla
TAGTACAGAGGGGCTGGAACCGAACGAGTTACGCTTACCCCGCAAGGGATTTGGCTTAATGGTATAATAATAATAAAATAATTTGGACATGCTTTTACAATATTGACGCGTCTTGTGAGTGAACAACCTTCGATGTAAATACTGCGGCCAAAGACAGCAGTGTGAGTATAGCTTACTCAATTTGTCGACGTCCCACGTTCCAAGTGCGAACATTTGACGCACCAGTTTGACCAACGACGACTATTCGGGCCTACTCATATAAAAGAATCGCCGCGGGTATCTTTTTGCATTAATTGACATGAGCAACAGTTTTGCAGAAAAAAATTGTTGCTTCACCAATTTCCTTGATTTTGTTATCATAGCTGGAATTGAAAAAGCTGCAGGAGCAACAATTAGAAATCTCAGGGTGTCCCCTAGGCTAGGAAAGTATAGGCAATAACTCGGAATTTTTTGATACTGTGAACAAATCTGGAAATGACAACAGTGAAGGTGGCGACTTAACCGGAAAATGACCGGGAAAACCCGGGAAATGACCGGGAGTTTAATTAAGAAGCGGGAATTTACTTGACTCAACCTAGACTATTAAAAAATTCTACTAAAAAAATACAAAAAATGACAGCTTTCTTTTTGTGAATCGAAAAGAGATCTTATCATTTGACTTGAAGAATGTTTTGCAAATTTGTTGCTCTGTGAATTTTTTTAACTGACTCAAATTTGATAATTGAATTGATGATAGGGAATCTCAGAAAATAATTATAGTTTTTTTTTTTTTAGGAGAGGGAGTTTCAGTGAAGAAGTAGAATTTCACTTGGAACAGGGAATTTTTTATATGGAACAGGAACTTTTTAAACTAATTATAATTCGGATTTAGAAGAGAGAAATTTTAAGAAATCGTTCCTCCAATTCGAAATTCATCACAATTTTGAAGTTGCATTATTTCGGTTCAAAATTCACCTCTGGTTGAAATTGTAACTACTTTGTTAAAAATAAACTCATATTTTTTGGTGGAAATTCCAGTATTTAGTTGAACATTGATTTTTGATTCTGAAAATGAAACTATTTTTTTGAGAGTTTATGTACTTCGTGGAAAATTTGCCTTTTTTGTAGAAAATTTATCTTTTTGTTTAAAAAGTCATCTTTTTGATAAAAATCATCTATTCATTTAAAGATTAAAGATTTGTCTTTTTGAATTGAACATTCAATTTTTCGTTGAATCTTAACATATTTTGTTGGAAAATCGATTTTTTGGTAGAAAACTATTTTTTTCTTCGGGAGTTAATATTCTTCTTCAAGAATTCTCCTTTAAGATTAACAATTCAAGTTATACAGTTAAACATTTTTCTGTTAGTCGAACATCCATCTTTTTGAAAACTCTTAAGGTTTGGTTTAATATTAAATTTTCAATCCAAAAATGTCACTATTCCATTTTTGTTTGAAATGTTTTCTATTTTTATGGTTCAAATTTCAACCAGTCTGTTGGAAAATTGTATTTTTCGTTTGAAAATTAATTTTTTGTCAATTTTTTAACTATTGTAGTTAAATTTTTGTCATTTCATTTAAAAATTCGTCTTTCTGGTTTCAAACTCAACTACTCCAGTTGAAAATTTACAACTTTATTTGATTCTTCATAATTTCTTGTGAAAATGTAATAATTTGTTTAAAAAGTTGATTGTTTTTTTGGTTGAAAGTTAGTTTTTTTGTGTTATAAGTAATTTTCTCCTCAACTGAAAATTTAACTCATTCTAATTGAAAATTCCATAGTTTCAGTTGAAAATATATTTTTTTCAGTTGAACCTTCTTTTTTTTTTTAATTTTAAATTTCAGTAATAAAATTTTTGTTAACGATTTATCTTTTCAGTAAAAGTCCATTTATCTGTTTGGTTGAAATCAATCATTTTTTGACTTTGCAATGCGAATATTTTGTTAAAACATCATGTTTTTTCTTAGAAAATGTTTCTTCCTATTTGGAAATTCATCTTCTTGTTTGAATATTCACCTTCATGGTATGAAATTGAAGTGCTCCAGTTAAATATTTATCTTTTTAGTTGAAAATTGATCTTGTTTCGAATTTCAACTGTTCTGGTTGAAAATTGAATATGTTATTCTAAATTCATCACATTGGTTGAAAAATGAACTGTTTTGTTAGAAAACCATTTTTCTTCATTATCATAGAATAATTTTTCCAATTATAAGTTTAACTGTTATAATTTTCGTAAAAAAATATTTTGTTGTTGAAAATTAGAGTATTCTTTTTAGAATTGATTTATTTTGCAATGTTTGATCTGTTGTGTTAAAGGATGTTTAGATTTGAATAAAAATAAATGTTAGTGTTTAGCGACAGATATAAATTTTGTTACTCCTAGTTGACCGGGAAAATTCGAAAACTTGACCGTGAAATACCGGGGAATGACCGAGAATTTGAAATCGTCCGCCGAAAGGCCACCCTGAATAGTGTATCTTCTGATTGAGAATCGTTTTTTACAAACTGAAAGCATTATTAGCTAAAATTTGCAATATTCGAATCTTTGAAAATTTAATCATTCCTTGATATAAGTCTTTAAAAATGGGACAGTGTCAAATTAAAAACTAAATTATCCCAAAAATAAATTCAAAGAGTTAAGTTTTACCATGCATCATTTTTCAATTTCATGAAAAATATAAACCCTTAATAGTTGCGTAAACAATTTTAAACTAGCATATGAAATTGAATACTTTTTAAATGAATACTTCAAAGCATTCAAGTTTAAATAATTCTAGATCAGCAAATTAGAAATGCTTTAGTGTAAATACAAATCGTTTTAAATTGTGCGAGTTACGAATGGAAGCCTTTTAATGCATGAGCAATATTATAAATTTATGAAATTGAAAATCGAAAAGATCAAGATCGCGATTTTGAGGATTAGAATATTGCATATGAAAAGCTCTCAACTCGTACAATGTTTAATTGAGGCAACGAAAATTGTTGCAAGTTGTACAATTTTCAATTTTATCCTCAATAGTTACAAAATTTGATTGAACGTCGAATTTTGATTCCCCGAAACGTAAAATGTGTTCAGTCTAGAATTTTCCCATTCTAAAGCCTCGAAATACATAAAAATGTTGAAGGTGTTGAGATTAAAACTATTAAACTTTCAATGTTGAAATTGAAAAAAAAATAACCTTTTAGTTGAAAAATGTTCAATTTTTAATTCAAATTTTTGCAACGCTCCAAATTTATATTTAGAAATACTCAAAATTGAAGGTTGTTGGGTTCTGAATACTTAAATTCAGAAATGTTAATTACACTGGAAGCTTTTTAAAAACTGGGAAAGTAAAGGACATTTTTTCCTAAGTCTAAACTCTGCACCCTGGAAGTGCAACAAATGTTACACATTTTTTGGAACAGTATTCTTAATAATTTTTTAAACAATGAAAATCGAACTATGCAGACATTGTATGATTCTTCGAAAAATATTGAACGTAGATTATTCGTTTATTTTTATTATCGTCTATCAATTAAGAATCGTTCGTAGGTGGTTTAATTCTTCCTTGCAGATGTAAAAGAAACCTAATCAGGTTTATAAGTAAGAAATTCTGTCCCTACCGTCATAAAAATTTTGTTTCTCTTTCTGCTCACAGTTGCAAGATTCGAAGAATATTTCGTAGACTAAAAGTTGTAGTTTTTCGAGTGAGTTCTGAGTTTATACTGTCCATCGGGGAGTGCTTCTTCGTGTTCCAACAAACGAGCCTTTTTGTCGGTAACGTTGTAGGGACTATTTCTCAAGGATCCGAAAAGCAGCTAGTTTTTAATTGCCGCCTTATCGGCCGAGGGTGATCAGGTTCAGAAGGAGGGCATAAATAAGGGAGGACGGCATTTTGAAGCCAGCAAAAGGTCCCCTGCGGCTACCGCTTCCATTTCTTCAGTATAACTCTGTCGTTATTTCTAGCAGAACTTCGGGTTTTTAAAACAGCTCGCGCCTCATAAGAAGGAAAAGACCTCGGCCTCCTGCCGGACAGATGGTCCTAGGTCCTAGGTAGAATGTCGAAAGGAAGGTGCAGCCACTGAAGAAATAAAACCTGTCAACGAATGGATATCGATTCATTAACCTCAACATGATAGCTGTTGTTCTCTTTAGTATAACATGTTATTTAAAGAATTCAGTTTCCATTTTACCTATCCGACAAATGTAAGAGAAAAATATTACTATCAGATAGTAGATGGTAGATATTATAATTTTTCTTTTTATAAATAATCATCTTGTTATGAAATGTTCACCTAATAGAATCTAGGTGATTAATTCCTGTTATTCCTTATTGTCTGCTGCCGATGCGCAGAACATTCATCGAAATTAATGAATCTTTGTTTCTACATTCTTCTCGACTAACTAATGGATTATTTCTTCCATTATGAATAATTCCAGTGGGACTACCCTGACCTTCGTAGCCTTTTGTGTGGTAATGGTGTTAGTTCTATCCCCATCCGACACACTGGAACAGTAGGTGTTTAGAATAAACCCGTGGAGTACCATCTTTCCCACCTCGAAATCAATGGTATTAGATTCTTGTTTCAATTATCTAGTCGTCATTTATCTTCGTTGGTACCTTTAACTAATGATTTTTGGAAAGCTCCACTTTAAACATTTTAGATACAGAAATTTGACGTTTATTAGACGGAGGTTGTTCCACACCCAGGAGAGCAGGATATCCTTTAAAGTTTGAACCTTCATTAATTGATAATGTTGGAAAAAAATTTAATTAGAGAATTGAAACGAATTCCTACTTTTTGCTTGTTTTTCGTAAGGTGTATGTTCATCATTCAATATCATATCAAGTATTTCCATCAAATATTTCTCTGCAATTTCTTGCGCAAGTACTCGGCTCTCGAGGCTGTTCAAGGCACGCGAATCATTGAAGAGGAAATTGCAGGACCGCCATGAAGGTGTACAATGCAAGGTCCTGAACGGTCGATAATCCTGATTTAGTCTGAATCATATATTAGGCTAAAGATCACGGAATTAAACGCCGGACCTGACTGTATTATCTCTTTGTCATTTGGAAAAATTTAACGAGGTTTGTAAATTTTGCAGGTCGACAGGTATATACATAATTCTATATGTGTACTCTCCTTATTTTGGATTTCTGTCCTCGCATTTTCGAAAGTTTATTATATCTTAATCCACGTTTCTCCTCTTTTCATGAACTAAAGTTTCCTTGATTTAATACTGTTGGAAGCAAGAACATTCAAAATTGTACAAGCAATGTTCAATTTTGAATGTTTGTTTCGAGCCTTGTTTTACATTTGGAAGATTTAGAAATCCAGTACTTTTAGATTAAAATTAGGAATTTGTTTGGTTTCATGTTCAGATTTCATGAAGGCCTTAATAGGTAGAGAATTGTTATCCTATTACGTTCAAATTTGAATACTTTTAGGTGGAAACTTAATAAATTAGATCATTAAAAATCCAAGTTTTCGAAACTCAAGAATTTGTATTCCAATCCTTTTGTAGATAAGCAAATAATGAGATTAAAATTTCAAGAATTAGCCAATTTCAAATTAAAATCGCTTCAAGTTAGGCAGATTTCATTCCAAGAATTAAAAATTGTGTATTTTTCAGCTGACATTGTTGAAAATGCCTAATATTTCACGAATTCCAATTGAATGTTTAAAAATATTAACGATTTTCGGTGTTTGATTTTTCATTTGTCGTATTTTTATTGCCGCTGATATAAAATTGTTTAGTTTTTATGGCTTCTACTTTGTAGTTATGCAATAGTAAATATTATAAATGATTTGGTTTTATGAATTGAACATTCAAATAGACGGAAAACGACTAGGAATTTTTTCTTAGTTGATGGCTACTGGAAGAAATAATTCGATGACACTGAGTCTGCTCATACCTATATCTATTTGGAGAAATCTCTAGTTGTTACTACAATAATGCTTCAAACAAGTCTCACGCATATAGCGATTATCACGTTCGGACATTTGCCCCGGGCCCATTATTAATGCAACCGAATGAACCGATACTCATTCCGTACTCGTCCTTAGATACGAATCTCTCCGCCCAGCCAATCGGATCGCACGGTCTAAACCCGTAATTACCACTTAGCCCACCCATAGTGGGTGCGATGTGAACGAACAAAATTTTCAATTTAAACGTCGTATAGGATCTTCCGACAATGCTCGATGTGCAAGTTATGAAAAAATATATTGAACATATTGTGCATATCGGCAGTAAACGTAAACAATATTGTAAGAACAGGAGTTTTTGTACGGACGAAAATCTCATTCGAATAATTTATGGAAATACTAGTTGTGGAGCAATGTGATACTCAAGACGAGAGAAACGATGTTTCGAACAGGTCGTATGTTACGACTAAACATTGGTTTTAAATGCGTCTTTATTCGAGTTGTTCTTGCCGTCGTCACGTATCGTTATCCGATACAAGGCATCGTCCAATCAATCACTCAAACCGTGACGCGATCCATAGACCTCAGGGATACCTTGGCTCTAGCCTTGTTATACTCGCACTATTAATTATCACAAGTAGGCGATGACTCGCGTTTTTGTTACTAGGGTTAAGAATGATCTGAGTAAGTCTATCGGTGAAAAGAGACTTCGTAATGGAGCCAATCTGACTTGTTCTGTCATGAAATGGGTAGATACGTCTCGTTGAAAGACACACATGTCATGCTTGAAATCCATTTTTTAGATAACTGAGAGCTTTACTAATTATTCTTTCCGAAATCGTTACATCTATTGAACTATCTCTTTTTTTCTGTTTCAGGGAGTGTCCAAGAATCTGCAACCGGAACAACGGTGAGTATATTTTATCACACGGAGACGCTTGAACTTTTCTTTGAGAATTCGAAAATTTGATACTTCTGAATGCGAATTTTACTTACACCCAGTTTATATGAAATATTGAATAGTCTGCTTTTGTGTATTGCTATGGATGATGCAAGTTTAATAGTGTTTTCGATCGTAATAAAATCGAATCTATAAATGTGATAATATTGAAGCATGTTATTGTTTTGCTATTACAGGTTCACAACTGCTATCCTGCAGCAATCGTTTCCGAAACTCAAGTACATCGTGGACTTGACTAATACCAGTCGTTACTATGACAAGAAGGTAAGACGTTCTCCTCTGAATTAATTTCATAGTAACATCAATATTTTGACCTGTAGTTTTGATATATATTTATTTGAAAATCTTTCAAAGCCAATTAGATTAGACTGACAAAGTTGGGAATAGCAGGTGCTAAAAACTGTTGAAATTTGTGAATGGATGCAGTGGGTACAGGTAGAAAGGATCGTTTGCTTTTGAAGAGTTTATTATAGTTTACTTAAGGTCTCGTGTCTCTTCTCCCTCTCACGCCTGCCGTTTCCACCTGCATTCCTTGATCTACAAGATATCAGAAAGACGTCTCTCTTCTCTTCCTCTTCATCACATTCTTCATCTATCGTTTCTCCTTAGCGCCTCCTCTTCCTTTTGCTCTATTTTTCACCTGCCGCGGGGCGAACTCGATATCGCATCAGCTCGAGGTCATTTCTGACTTTATTAAGCATTTAAGTGGTGGTCGAGGAGCCCTGGTTAATTTGTGGAGGTAAGCGGTTCGACACTGGCAAAGGATCGTCGAGTGGTCTAATGAACTTATTATTAGATTTCCAGAATGGTTTTTGTGATCATCGTCCACGTTGCGGATATCAAGAAGCTCGTCAAAGATTTCCTGGGTTAGATTTGACAAGATCAATTGCATTCCTAAATCTCAGGTGTCAAATATACGTTTTCTATTCCTTCTCACAGTAAATAATAACTCTAGAAGGCCTCTCATATATTTTCTAAATCCTTGTCTTGCAAACAAAGCTATTCATTTGAAAAAAGTGCACCGTTCCTTTCATGTTGTTCGAACATAAGAGGCGTTCGTTCTGACATCTTAAAGGTCTCACCAGGCGATAATTAATATATCACATATATATTATCACGAGGCGTGATAACTCGCTTGAACTCACCTAATTGGAGCATTATTACTTAATGGCACTCTTCGTGTTCCTTTCGTAATGCGTGTTCGACGAGCAACAGTTGAGATAGGGAGAGTCATGCAACGACGAAAACAAAGGATCCCATAATAAGGCCCTCGAGATATTATCAGTGAGATCAGCATGTTTATCAATCAGGTATATCTTGATTTTAATGAACTCTTCGACTTTCATCTAAGATTTATCTTCGTTATGCCTACCTTGTTTCACGACATGCTTAATTAAGACTTGACAACTTTGTCATACCAAATATGCAAGGTCCCGGAATACATTTAAAATGTAATTTTTGAAAGGGAAGATACAATTTATTGAATAAAAACTTCTACATGCTGATTCAACTAAAGCAAAATTGCAGCAAAGTAGAAGTTTTGATTTGCTATTTTCCATAATTGAAGTTTATCGGAAGTGTAGGAGCCATTAGTACGAATTGTTATTTATAATTCTGGGCTTACACTCACTGTGCTGCATAGCAGCGAGACGTAAACGTACCAAGAAAAAGATAAGATCACAGTGAACACGGTTGTAAGGCATTTCTTTTGGAATATATGCGGTAGAACGCTTGCGGACAAAATCAGTAATGAGTGGGCTTTCCAAGAATGTGGTACAAAAGAAACACTGAATGACAAGAGTGAAAGAAATTTGTTGAGATGATTTAATAATGTTGAGATAATGGATGAAGGACCTTCAACGAAGCAAGTGTATTCGGTTGGGATGAATGGTTGTATACTCAGAGGTAGACCGAAGGAGGAATGATTGGAATGTATGAATAAGACTCTTAGGAAGAAGAAGTATGAAGAGTTGTAGAAACACAAGAGCTTGCATGAAATGATTGGATGGAAAGGAAGTAAGAGATGTGTGCAAGCATAGGGACATCTAGAGAACATCTTTCCATAACGCCTGAAACAAAAGATTTTGGATATCAATGGGCCTCTCGTGGAGATCTTTGCTTCGTGATTGTGGTTGAGGTAAAGAGTATGAATCTTGCTATGGTGTTGTAAGACGAGCATGTTGTTTGAATAAGAAATAATATGCGACTTCTATATTATTCAGAATTTCGTCCCTTTTCGACACATCCCTTATTTACCCTCGCCATATAAATTCCTGGATTCCCCGTGATGTAACGAGGCAAGAACCGAGCGAGTTACGCTTAGTTCGAAAGTTTCTTGGCTTAATGGTATAATAATAATTTAAGAAAGTTCATTTGAACTTTAAGTGAAAATTTCATAGCTATCTTTTGATCCCAATGTGTCTAGTGGACTAGCTTAACTAGGTGTAGGGTGGTCTTTATGACAACATAATTACCAAGGTAATAACCGGCTCCTATAATTAGGGACGTCGTCCGTCATGAGAAGAGAAAAATATCTTTTTCAGTTACGGTTATACAGATATGCATATGTGGAAATAAGGTACTCAGGTGAAAGTGTAGTCTTCCTAGCTGTTGACATCCAACATCATTATTTAAAATATTCAATATGTCAAAGTTCCTGAGTTTGATAGCATCTCTAATTATTTTTTCAGGAATTTACCGATAATGGAGTTCAGTACGAGAAAGTTATGGTGCCAGGAATACAGGTACCTCCGATGGATGCCGTAAAAAAGTAAGTGCTTGGAAGTATAATGGAAAAGAAAAGAATAGTGTAGAAATGTCATTAGAGCAATTAGAGCATTACATACATACGTGACTATATCATATTTCAAACATCGACATTTGTGCACCTACGTCACAATAAGCTGACTTGCACCAAGTGCAAAGGAGATTCAAATCGCGAAGTGATGATGATGGTGTGTAGCATGCTGCTGAAGTAGCGATAACCTCGACGTTACAGGTAGCTTAGTTGCATTGCCATAGAGGCATCTGATCGCATACGAGAAGCAAATATAGGTGGTGTGGCGTGGGCGCCCTTCGGCGTTCATTGGAGCGCGCGCGAGCAAAACACGACGTGCAACTCTTGTAGGATCTGTGTAAGCCGCCTATCTAGCTTAATGTCAATCGCATTTCATATGTTCCTCTTCCAAAATCTTTTCTTGTAATCTGTCAGATGGAATTGAGATGGATACTGGTATTGATGTGTTAGCATTAGGAAACATTCGGATGAACTGTTACGGGAAAACAACTTCAATGAGGCAGGAATTATAAGGAGTAAGTACTTGTGTGCATTGGAAAATTTCAATTTAGAGTCGAACTCACGGCCATGGTATTATTGTTAACCTTAATACTTCAGGTGCAAAAAGTTATACGTGTTAACTAAATTCTTGGTCAGTAAATAATTTCACTGTCTCATCACGGCTTTCCGGCCCCTGCAGAGTGAACGTTTCCACAAATCAGGTTGCAGCATTCACAGAGCATTTTTCATGTAAGTAAAATCAGCTATAAAGCCGTGCAGTTTGTTATTTCTTTCTGATACTCCAATTACATACTTATCGTACAAATCTTATCAATGCATAAACATGGAAACATGAAAGTCCGATAAGTTGTTTGAGACTTTTCTGGTGGATGAACGCAGTCCACCCAACAGGATTCTGAATATACAGTTGCCTAGGAAACACGAGAATCTGTCACGTTGATCGAGTATTTGATAGTGTTGGGTATTACACATTACAGGAGAGTAGTTGCACATGTTCGTGTTTAAATTAAAATAGCCTTCTGCGTGAAATAACTTAATCTGTGCTCGTGTTGCCAACAAGAGGGTTATCGTTGAGATTATCATCACAACTAGCATCGTAAGTCGCTCATGTCGAGTCAATGCTTTTACTCTACGTACGCCGTACACGCTTCGTATATGGGCGTACCTGTTGTTCGCATCTAATCAATCTAAGACCTGTGCTTACATCAAGAAAACACTTGTAATACCCAGCGGTTGATATAGGAGCACGAGATCAAGTTCAACAATTTGAACAATAAAAGGTTGATAGGAGAACAACTTATTTTAGTTTTAGCAGCAATAAAGTATCCCACATACAAGGCTAATTTTTTCTCAACATAATTTGAGATAGGAAAGTAATGATGGAAAAAATAAGGTGCCTCAATCCGTCTGTAAATCACACATGTCTGATGATCAACCGTAACAGCTGATAATAATCTACGAAAGTCGGGTCAACTTACAAAATATGTGTTAAGCCGCAGCGCTGTAGTGTTCGCAGTCTTTTTTTTTCTCCTCTTATTTATACCAATGCCAAATTGATCATCGTTGAATAAGATGTATCAATAAATAAAAGAATAACATAATTAACGAAGTTTTAACAATTTTTCATGGAGCTGGATGTTTCCAGATACTCGGTTCATCGCGATCAAGCACACAGCTACGATATTTATTTTTTATATATTTTTTAATGCGTTTACGAAAGAAAGATGAGGAAATGTACAGAGAAAGAGAAGTGAGGGTGGCGGAGAGGGTGTGCGAACGGTGCTCCAACGTTCTGTAAATCATCGGACGTTTATTGCAGTTAATTAGCCGGCTGGCCAGCCCGCGGACCTGTTTTGCATACGAGACACAAGAGAGAGAGAGAGAGAGAGAGAGAGAGAGAGAGAGAGAGAGAGAGAGGGCGAGCTCTGCGCGGCGTCTCACGTATATATACGCGTATCTGGGTGTGTGTGGGGGAGTAGACGGTAGACGCTACTTCACGGCCGTAGCTTGC
>WSXT02195180.1:0-19295 GCA_011762715.2 Neuroterus valhalla
AATACACGAAAAAAGTCTGTGTGAGGAGTTATTTGGAGGAGAGCTGGATGTGACGGAGGAACAGCACCTAGCTTCTAGGACGGATGTGGGATTTTCTAAGTTCAAAGTGAACGAAATCATGGAGAAGACAAATAGCTACATGTCAAAGCTGGAGAGAATCTTAATTAAAATGAACGATTTCTGTGGGTCAAAACCTCACATGCAGCCGCAAATCACGAAGGGTCTTGACGATGCACTTGCGGTCCTCGACAAGGTGCGAGACAGTGTACGTTATACAGACTGCTGGACAGCAGACTTCGAAACTCGGCTTGCCCAAGAGATGGGCAAGAAGATTTCCGAAAGGAAGGTCCGAGAGACGAAGCTCTTCGCAAGGAAGACATCAGTGAATAGCACGGGGACTCAGACAGTAGCAGATGCCGGGAAAACTCCGGCCTCCACCAAAGGTAAGAGGCCAAGAGACCCAGCCGACAGTCCACCAGAGACGAGCGCTCGGAGACTTGCGCAAAAAAAAAAGAACTGGGGCGCAAAGGTTCACCTCTGTAGCCTCCAGTTCTTCGAAGGAGACAAAGCCAGTTGAGAAGCCACAGATCAAGAAGAGGAGGACACCGAAACGAGTGAGACCCGAGGCAGTGCTCATTAGACCTGCCGAGGGTTTTAGCTACGCTAGCGTGCTGCGCGGGATCCGGAGTAAGGTGCAGCCAGAAAACATTGGCGTGAAAGTCAAGGAAATACGGCAGACGGGGGACGGAGGGATCCTGATCGAGGTCGGAAGTGAAGCAGAGGGCAGGGAAAAACTGTTCGCTGCCATCAAGGAAGTGGTGGGCAACAAGGGGAACGTGCGAGAGCTCGTTCCCCAAGTTGAGGTCGAGATCCTCTATTTGGAACCATCGGCGGAGAAGGAAAAGGTGGAAGAGGCCCTGAAAGATTATTTCAGTAAACCAGGGCCAACGAGATATAAGGTGAGCCTTAAGAAGAAGGCCTTTAGGGGAAACCTTAAAGCCTTCGTGGAAATGAACGAGGAGGGCGCTGCGAGGCTACTGCGGACAGCACACCTTAAAGTTGGATGGGTGTCCTGTCGCGTAAGGAAGAAGGGGATAGGAACCAGGTGCTACCGCTGCCAAGGCTACGGCCACATAGCAGCGGCCTGCAACGGTCCCGACAGGTAGGACTACTGTTGGAGATGTGGCAAAGAGGGACACAGGTCTGCGGAGTGCACAACTGCTCCGCACTGTTACCTCTGCGCCGCGAAGAAGGATGGTTCCCGGGAAGATCATTTCCCAGGAACTGAAAGGATGTCGAAGGCCGACGAGCCCGATGTGCGAGATAGTCGCGCCACTGAGGACGATGCGTACATCCTGGTTGGGACTTGAAAGACCTGAAGGAACAGAAACAAGCCGGAGCCTCAGAAGGCTAGAAAATGGCACCCCCTGAAGTCATGCAAAAGCGGTTCCGGGGGGGATTATGCCAAGAAGAAGATGGTGGTTTTTTAGTTGGTAGTAGATGTGAACAACATCTCTCCATCTCCACAAAAACATCGAAAGCCCCACACTACCGAAAAGTGCGGACCCTTCTCAGTGTCTGTCCGCAGATTTTTCTACCATCCCGCAAAAAAAAAATACCCATATGGCGAACCGATATGGAAAACCAAAATGGCGAACCAAAATGGCAGACATTTTTCTAAAATTTTCCGTGCATTTACTTGAAAATGAGTAACAAGAGTTTTTCAGGGGTCGCTGATTTCGCAAATAAAGTCGAAAATCCAAAATTCAAAATGACGGATCCTAAATGGTGGACCTTCTCCTATATAACGACTTTCCTGAAATGGGGCAGCTCGGAGCAGCAAGTGAAAACGGTCTCGAAATGTAGAACCTTTTCCGCAATAGAAACAATAAGTTCCGACACAGGAACTCGCAGGGAAAAAAAAATTCTCTACGTAAACTTGTAAATCGAGAACAAAAGAAGATACATTTTTTCCCTGCAATACATCACACGCATCGTAAACATGTTTGCGAAATATACATATTTCATTCTTTACCCCTAATCTACGTACGATTTTTGACTTTCATTTTCGAAATCAGCGACCTATTAGACCCCTCAATACTTATTTTCAAGTAAATGCATGGCAAGTTTTAGAATACGATTAGAAGCCTTCTTATTGAGACATCCTATCTTTAGAACAGAACCCATAAGACTAAGAATTGAACTATTGTGACATGGTTCCCTTCCACACTCTACTCTTTATCTCTTGTTTATATGAGCAGTTTCTGAAAGATCATGGATAAATTGATTTATTTTTGTTCCATACTCCAATATACGGTGTCTTCTTTTTTCTGTTTTGTTTTTTATAAAACCGGCTTCGAAATCTTTCGATTCATTTCGAATAATGCATTCAGTTGAAATTAAAGAACACATTTGTATACCTTTGTTCATATTTTTATAAACGAAACAGGAGGAGATGAGAAAAACGATTGGAATCTCTGTTATATTGCAATATTGTATTATTCTGTAGGTTGAGGATAGGAAATTTGGAAGAGAAAGTGCTGAAACTTACTTATTTTTTGGATTTGACTTATAATTCAGCATCTTATGCATAATGACCTATCATGTGTCCCAAAAATTTTTCATGTTTTTCAAGAACGGGTACATTTCGGCTGGAATATTGAATTTTCTTGAAAAAATGCAATTGTTTCGAAGCACTGAGCTTGTATAGGGTATGTTCCTCTATTGACATTTTTACATTCTCATTCTGAATGAGAAGGTATTGGTTTTATATGAAAAACGACTTTCCCGGATTTAATGAAATCTCCACGTTTTGAGAACCCTTAGGTCAGAAAAAATTATTTTCACGTATGTCTGTGTGTCTGTCTTTAATCTTTGAAGTCGATAACTTCCGAGAGAATTATTATATTGAAGTGTGCTTTGACACAATATTTTAGAACCGGAAAACGAAGGACGAGTTCGTTTACCAGCTACAAATTCCATCGAGACCACTCTTTCCATAAGACGCATAGTTTTTGTTCGAATCGTGAAAAATGTTACCAAAAATGTAAAATTCCATTTTTGAGAAAAAACTATGCGAGATGCGAAAAAAATGAGAAGTACAAAAATTGTTTGAAGCAGGTTCTCACCTTGTGGACAAGAAAAAAATGTACTTCATTTGGGAATTTTTTTGAGAAAAGTATAAGGGATAAAAAGCTGAAAATTTTCTCCGGATATGAACAAACATTTCTCTCAAGAATACAATAGAACTAATGATAGAAGGGGGGGGGGCGTCCATAAATGGCGGCATGTCGCTGGAGAGGTTTTCCCGCTCTCGGAAATAATTGAAGACGCTGTAATGAACTAATCGTTACCAAAATTTTTTAGAAATGTTCCTTAGGGTTTTTTTCAACAAATAATTTAGAATCAGCTGTAAATGTTTGAAATTGTTCAATTAAAAAGATAAAACGTGAAGAAAAAAAAGTGCGAAAATCATAAGTTTTTTTCAAAACCTCATAACTTTTTTGATTTTGAGCTTTTGTTTTGATAATTCTAGTTCATTTCATAGATAATACGGTGCAAATCGAGAATGTTTTAGGTTTTTTTGTTTTGGACCATGGGTTTGTCCGGAATCACTTTCAGTAGAGGGACATCTCTTCACCGACATGCCCCCATTGATGGACGCCACCTCCCTCCCTTTCTTTCATTCAGTCAATTTGAGCAATTGAATTCTTGAAATAAATTGATGTTCATATCCAGAAAAAAATTTCAGCTTTTTATCTTCAATACTTTTCTCAAAAAAAAATTCCTAAAAAAAGCTCACTTTTCCGGGTCCACGAGGTGAGAACCTGCCTTAATTCAAAAAAATCTACAAATTTACTGTTGATATTTTTCCGATAAGACAAATAGTTTTCGTTTTAATCATGATAACATCTGAAAAAAATGTTCAATTTAATAAGAAACAGGAAGAGATGTTGAATGGAAAAATTGTTCATCTCAAAAAGATCTTCAAGTTTTGTAAACATTATTTTTCGAAGAGACGTATATTATCTCGCTTCAATATACCTGTGACATTCGTTTTTTCAGTCCTGTATTCCCTTTTTTCCATGAAACCTACGTATAACATAGTTCAAACTAATTAGGAGATCGTTTGTTGTTATCATATAATTTTTGTATAAAATCTCAACACCATAGAAATTTTCTTTTCGAGACCATTCTCCACCTCATTCACCTCACATCCCTTTTTTTGTTTTTCCGGTACACACAAAGATCTAGCTTCCTTACGCGCATGGTATTCCGCAACTCCTTTTCCTTTAGATCATTTATACCTCTTTCAATCCGTTAACCCAGTTTCCATCCATCACCTGAAACTTTTCTGAGGGCACGCTGTCCGTTAATGAAAGTGTCAGTCCTCATTCTTTTTAATTTTGCCGTTAAGCCAAATCCCTTTCGGGGGAAGCGTAACTTGTTTGGTTCCGGCCTTGCTATACTATTGGAAAATAGAGAATTGATATGGAAAGATTTGAAAGTCGAATTTATATGAGAAACTTTGAGTTTTTGAAAATGAGATGCACATTTTTTGTTTAAATCGTGAAAAATATAATAAAACATGAAAAATTCATTTTTCAGCAAACCCATGCAGAATACGAAAAAAATTAAAGGAACCTGAATTGTTCACCTCTAAAAAATCTACAAATCTACTGTTGACTATTTTTCAATCCAACGGGAATTTTTCGTTTTATTCACGATAATGCACTTAGGAAAATAGAAAAATACTATTCTCCAGTCAAACGATAAGAGACAAGAAGAAATATTGAATGGAAAGATTATTCATCTTTAAGAGTCAATTTTGAACAATTTTTTGAATTTTTTGAACAATTCTTCAACAAGACTCATTTTTCTGTTTCAATCGTGACAACTTTTTTCAAACAGTGGAAAATTGAATTTTCTAGCCAAACTTTGCGAGATGTAAATATCGGTGGTGAGTACTGGAATGAGAATGTGTTCCTTGAGGCCAGTAGAGCCTTAGGTAGAATTTTTGTTGTAATTTTCTTCAAAAATAGAAAAAAATTCAATAATCTCCATAGAAGTAGAGGTTTCTAACAGTTCTGCAATATTTGTTACTCTGTGTATGCGGTACACTGTAAACTGAATCAAGCACGTACGTAGCCAAGCGCGAGGTCCGAATGACGCGCGCTTTAGGCGCGCCTAAACTTTCAAGCGACGCAAGCCGCACGCAGAGCGCGCCATGATAATGTGCCCGCACAGCGGGAAGATTTTTATTTTTTTTTTGGTCTCAAATGTATCCAGTGACCGCCTGTCTGTATCTGGAGGTCGCCTTCCTACAAAGTAGTGTCCAAAAGAAACCGCAAGAAAGAAAAAGCATACGCTCGCGCTATTTTGTTTCCCACCTGCTTCAATATAAGCGTTTATGTAAAGCTTATGTTCCGTCATCCTTCCTAAGGCTAAGATAAGATGAACAGATTAAAACACTATGATTCAATACTATTTAAACGAGAGAAAAGTGGAGGAACGTGACCACCAATTATAGCTTGCTTTCAGCTCTGCTTCACTCTTTCCACTCTCGTGTGTGCGCTTGAGGCGACTGTTTCTTTTCCATACACACGCACTCTTATGCAGACGGAAGCTCTCTCTATCTGTAGATCTACAAGGAAGATTCGAGAAAAACTCTATTCTGATTGGATTGGTCCTCCGAACCGGAATTAAGAGCTCCCAAATGTGCCTTAGAGTCGAATCGATTCCTTTAATTTAATTATAGACATAGCTGATGACTAGGATATTCAGAAGGAAATTGAGAAAAAACTCATAAAATTTTTGGACAAAAGGGCAAAAGTTAATGTCACCGCTCACTGGTAGAGTACAGTATAAAAACAAAATTAGGTTCAGAATGAAGGCGCTAAGGAGATATCTTTCAATTCTGGTTTTGTCGAGGCTGGTGAGTCTTCCGCTGGGAATCATCCGCTTTTGCTTAGAAATGTTACAATTAGATTGGGTACTCAAATTCATAGTATTCTGCTGTCATCAAAAATCCATATATTCCCTGAAAAATTCGACTGTAGATGAGCGATTGATATTCTGGATCGAAAATTCAACTTTGCAGTAGAAAGAGTGATCATCCCTGGTAAAAGTTCTAAATGCTCTGTTGAAGAAATGTCCATGTGAAATTAAGCTTCATTCATGGCAATAGGAAAGTAATCTGTCTTGTTCAGACCTAAACTTTTCCCTTCCAAAACTTTCCTTTTGGCTTAAAAATCCGTTGTTTAAAATGAGAAATATAACTATTTGTTTAAGAAATGAGAGGAGGATCAATCAAATTCTGTGAGGTAGTTCATAGACAGCGTCTTGCTCTTATAGGAAGATCTAATAGATGTCAATTTTTTTCGCGAAATTAGGAATGCTTAGATATTACCTTATTCACCACCACCGTGAACCCTTATTGTGACAATGAAGGATGGCTCTTCTTACAAAGGAACTTTCAAGCGTATCAGCCTGTCAGTAGGACCCCTCTGGATGCAACCTGGACATGTAAATACTGAGCACTTGTTGTATCTGATTCGAACACTGGGAGAGAATTAGGAATAAAGTCTTACGTTGCTTTAGTCAAAACCTGGTCAGGGTATTACTCTATACGGTCCGAACGGAGCTGCCATCAATAAAGGGTATGGCAGAGAAGATTGTGCAATATCATTTGAAGGGTACATCGTGAACAATTATACTCATGAGAGCGCAGGCGGAAAATGTTGAGGCAATATGCCAATCAGCTTGAACATAGATCTAGCGAAGTCATGGTCATTTAACAAAAGTGCACAATGCACCTCTTCAGTCCTTTCAACCGTGGACCTACAGGAACAGCATGCATCTCAAAAATTGAAAGGGAAAAAAAATTCTCCAAAGATGATTCATTGAAATATTCGAGTACTGATGAAATGTATTGTTATATTAAAAATAGATATTGAAAAATATGAGTTCGAAAATCTCAGACTATAAGGCCTTTTTGAAATTTGATCCCTAACAAGTTTGATGGAGTTCTACCAGAAACGATCCATATCGATTCTTACAAAATGACTTATTCTATAGAAAAATGAGAAAAGATCATTCCCGCTCCGTGAATCTGATGGTTCCTCTTTTCGAGAATCTGTTTCACTTCGAATGGCTTATTTGAAATCCATAAATTCATTTGGAGCCGAACATATTCATAAGAACAAGGATGAGTAGAATTTTGTGCCTGTCAGGATATAAAATTTAAATAATGGTTCACGATTGTACAACATTTTCCTAACTCTGCTGAAACGATGAAACGACCGATTGGAAAACATGCGTAAAAAGATCAAATTATTTTTATTTACATACTGTATTGAAGAAGTACGACTATTCAATAATTCAATAAGACCTTTGCGCATGATTACTTCAAATCAAGAAAATAATTTCTCACCAGAGAGAGATTCGCGTATATTCTACAGCCCAGGATAATTGCAAATGTTTTAAGTAGAGTATACACTGAAAACTAATCAACTTATCATTATAACCATATCATTATCAATATAAATAACAGAGTGGCACTACCCGTACATGTCAAAAATTTCCTGGATGGACTGTCACAGTTTTAAGACTCGCGCAGGAAGGACAAAAATTTGAGTCCAAAAAAACCCGTGGTCAAACTGATTCAGAGAAGACGATTTTATCCGATGTTAACATTCAGGGTAATAATAGAAAGTTTTATCACAGGACTATTCGAAAAGCGTGCTACGCTCTCGTCGATGGTAATAGTAGAGACGTAGAAGATTTTTCTTAAAACTCGTCAAAAGAAACTTTAGATACTCGCGATGCTCAAGAAAGGATCATTCTACTTGGAAACATAAATGGCTGGGTTGCTGTTCAACAAAAAGGTACATGCGTGGTACTGGATCATTCCATAGACCCAAAAACGACTGGTTGCGGGTAGAAAATGATGAGCTCTCTCTGAGAACCCCGTAAGCAAAATCAGGTTGAAAAGTGTTTTCAAATATTTTTTTGTTCGCAAGACATGTTCAGGCTTTGAAATAATGGGTTACCTACATTTTGAGCTGCTCAACATGGTATTCTGGTTGTTATTGTTGAAAATAACGTGGCCGCAATGGAAGTGAGCATTTCGGTCGTTTCGAAAAAAGCATGGTCTGAAACCGACCCCCCCCCCCCCGGATGGTTCCATTCCGACCTCCTATTTATTTCAAAGAAAACAAAATAAAATGACTTCTTTTATGTCATTTTCAATGTTGGAAGTGAAATGAAACAGTTGTAGAATCATTTTTTATCTATAGTTTGTACTAAATTTGTAGACAAGCATGTGTGATTCGCATTACTCTGCATTACTTAAAATGGCTCCACATTTTGAAATAGTTTTTATCCTTGAGCCCCCCCCCCCTTTACTAATTCCTGGATACGGGTCCGTTTGCACATGTTACTTATTCTATCACAATGTTAGGTTTTCCAGAGAAATCCAAAAGAACAAGGATTCTGTAGAATAGAAATGAAGAAAACAATTCATGACAATGTCACCATCAAAGGAAAAAAATTATTTTAGTTGCTATCTGGGCTATCTTTTGACTTGGCGTAAAAAGTCCGCCCTATTTTGCGATGAACATGTTTTAGAAGCCAGCAAATTGAAAATTAACACTCAGAGACACGCTGGAAAATCATAAGAGTGCGAAATTGTGGAAATCGGTTTCAGACCACCCTTCGGGGGCCGGTTTCTGAACACCACGTCTTTTTTCGAAAAACCACTTGTTGTTCTCTAACATTGATGCACGTTAAATACAACCATAACCGCGTCTCAGAGTCGAAGCCCTAACGAATCGAAAAAACCAACCTTCGTATCTTTCACGATAAAAATAAATACCGGCAACGCGATTTTCCTCCAGCTCCAAAATAAATTTCGTGACTGTCAAAACTGAAAATGCTCGGAAAACATAGGTCACATGACAAGAGGCGAATTGCGGTATACCTCCAAATTTCCGGTAATGTTAAAGCTTCCAAAAGCCACCACCGATGAATTCTGCGACAGCACGTGTATTGAGAAACATGTGGGGGTCGGGATGGGACCACTGTTCGGTTTCGAACCAGTCTACCCTTCCAGTAGTGCCATATATCATTAGAATGTAATTGTAGACAGTGAAAATAATATCATCACATTGCTATTATAGTAAGATTCTTGTTTTATGTGGAAATTGACTTTCGTGGATATAAAAACATCTGCACGCTTCAAGACTGCCTAAGATAAAATGAAAATTTCACGATGGTGCCAGTCCTTTTTTTTGTCATAGACTTTGTCGTGGTTGTTGTCACATATCGGATTACTTTTGAGAGACAAACTATGCTAGGAAAAAAGAATTATGGAAAAACGACTTTTCCACCTGAGTTCTACTGGCAAGAATAATATTGAGAATGTAAAAATCCATCTTCTGATTTAACCAAACTAGATAGCAAAAAAATAATCGGAAGCAAAATCGTATAGCTTAAAAGATCTACGAACATTCATTGCATTTTTTTCATGAGACACATACTTTTTTTCAATCTTGGGAAACAAAAAAGGGAACGAAAAGTCCAGTTCAGAGCAAGACTATATGAGTTACATGAAAAAGTTGGAAAGAAAAATGTTTTTTTTTTTAAACATACAAAATCGTTTAATTATGGACGGGGATCATAGTCATCACTTCCGAGGTTAATATTGGTCTCTTCGGATAATAATTTGTAGAAAACTTCCTGTAGAATATTATTTTGGACACCTAGTGCAAACCCAATTGCATAGGGACCATCTCCATCACTTCCGAGGATAATATTGGTCTCTTCGGATATCAATTTGTGGAAAACTTCCTGTAGAATATTATTTTGGACGGGCACCATCGTCATAACTTTCGAGGTTCATATTGGTCACTTTGGGTATCAATTTGTAGGAAACTTCGTGTAGAATATCATTTTCGACACCTAGTGCAAAGCCATTTGCACGAGGACGATCGTCATCACTTTCGGGGTTAATATTGGTCACTTCGGATATCAATTTGTAGAAAACTTTCTGTAGAATATTATTTTGGACATCTAGTGCAAAGCCATTTGCACGGGGACCATCGTTATCACTTCCGAGGTTAATATTGGTCACTTCGGATATCAATTTGTAGAAAACTTCCTGTAGAATATCCTCTTGGACACCTAGTGCAAAGCCTCTTGCACGGGTACCATCATTATTACTTTCTAAGGTATTGGTGGTTACTTTGGATATCAATCTGTACCAAACTTCCTGCATAATATCATTTTGGACACCTATTGCAAAGCCAGATTCACGGAAACCATCTACATTACATTCAAGGTTAATATTGGTTAATATTTTCCCAATTAAGGTATCTATTTATGCTATTAGTAGTGAAAATATCCTGGTAAGTTCTTAGTCTGGTGTTAAAATTTTTCATGTAATGAAAAACGATTTCAAGTATTTCAAGGCTAATATTTGGAGAATAGATACTCGTCCGGTTTTTGAATTAGCTCCTAACCCGGCCAGGTTATCTGATAATGATAATAAATCTTCAATAAAAATATTTGAGAATAAACAAAATTTCCACTTTGCTTTGCATGAGCTCAACAAGCAGTCAAGGATCGAGTTATTTGAATGAATATAATGTAAATTCAATAGAATGCAAACAGACACAGCACAATTAGCTTTTTAGCTTAAGAGCCTAAAAAACTAAGTTCAAGTTAATTCTATGCCTGGAAACCGATTTTATCCATGTTTGCCATTCCATAGAAACATGCAAATCTAGAAGGAAACACTCAGATGCATTAATAACTGTATGTAAATTCGTTTACAGAATGCATGGAAAGGTATCATCCAGATAGTAGAAGTAAAGAGGCAAATCAAAATCTATGTTCTTCAAACGCAATAATGTCAAAATCTCTATAAAGATTCTCAGTCTAAACCTTGGGGATGAAGGAATCCATCTCAGCAATGAATTTTTGTTCGATAAAATTTTCCATTAGAAGAAAAAATGATTTCGTAATAGAACCTATCTTTCTACGAAATCATTCTGACATACTTGGATACGTTTTTCAATAATATTCCATCTTGTTGAAGTTTCTCTTCCAACTGAATCTAGGTGTAAATTTGGAAACATTTCAACATCATCTGAAGAAATTATTGCATGGCCATTCGGAACAATGCTTTGAGTTATCGCTTCTGAAAGTTTCTAACAAAGCCTCCAAAAATCAAATAGAAATTTTTTCACATAACCAATTTTTTCATGAATGTTCATTTTTTCATGTATATGAATTTTCTAAATGCTGCTTATCAACTTTATTGACAATTCAGGGTTTTGGAATTGATCACTCTTGCTGAAAGTTTATCATTCTTGGTAGAAATCATGTAACTATGGTTACTATGTAAATGGTAACTCTTATGTTGGAAACTTTTTTCTTTCTCATTGGATCAAATAATTTGTGTTTGAAGTCAAAATATTTTAGGTTAAGATATTACTATGTTTTGTTAATATTTTGACTTTCCCGGTTGAAAATTCAATTTTTTCCAGAAAATTCGTTTTTTTTTGGACGAAAAGGTAGCAATTTGATTAAAAATTCACTTTTTTGTAACAAAGCCTATCTTCGAATAAAATGAATTATTTTCGTAGAAAAGATTCTTTGATTAGGATGAAAAGCTTATGCTGAAAACTTTTACCATTTGATACAATAATACCTTGTGAGCAGGTGTGCTGTGGGATTGAACAGAACACAATAAAGAACGCCAATCACAATTAAAGAAATTTATATTCAGATAATCCAGATACACGTTACGTATGGAATATACGCTGGGCGCGGTTGCGTACAGAATGAGTCAACCTGCAAGCACAGATGCGTAGTTAATCAAAAGGGCCTTAGTACATGTGGTGTCATACACATTCATGCACACATAGATCGACCACGAATCGTTCGATATGAATCACTCGCGCTCACTATCACATAACACTTCCCCTCGAGACGGGGTCGATGATTTTGATGACGACCTCAAACTTCCAAGGCCCAGCATATCCAAACATCGCTGATGTTTAGGCCTCGGCAACGCTTTGGTCAACATATCAGCGACCATGTTGTCAGTTGAGAAATGTGCCAACTTCAAAAACTTTTGCTGCAATGCTTCACGTACGAAGTGGTGTCGCACGTCGATGTGTTTTGTTCTGGCATGAAATATAGGCTTTTCGGCAAGTCGTTGAGCTCCCACATTTTCATTTGGAACCGTTGCATTGGCCAGACTCGCGAATCCTAATTCTTTCAGAAATCCTCGAAGGTGCATGGTTTCCTTGGCTGTTTCCGCCAGTCCCATGTACTCGGCTTCCGTGGGTGACAGGGCGACCGTTCTCTGCTTTTTTGAGTCCCAAGAAATTGCACCATTTCCAAGAATGAAGGTGTACCCTGTGTACGAACGCCTATCAATCGAACAGCTGGCCCAATCCGCATCGACGTATCCCTTCAGAGACTCTGATCCTGGTTTAAATACTAGTCCCAGTTCAGCTGATCCTTTAAGGTAGCGTAACACTCGTTTTGCTGCCGTCCAGTGAGTTTCCCCGTAACAGGTGTTGAATTGACTCAGTGCACTAACAGCATGTGCTATGTCAGGTCTCGTTGCAATAGCTAGATACATGAGCGCACCGACCAATTCTCTAAATGGCAGATTGCTCTCCTCAGCGTTTGGGCCCTCCTCTGACTTGGTTAGTTCCACATTCACATCCATAGGAGTACTGACAGGTTTCGAATCTGTCATTCCAAAACGTTCCAGCACATCTCTAATGTAAGCTGTTTGGTGCATTGCGATCTTATTTTTATCTCGTGCAAACTCAATTCCAAGACAGTATTTCGGCTTACCGAGATCCTTTATCTCAAAACCCTTCGAGAGGTATTCTTTAAATTTATTAATTTTTCCCTTATCCCGTGATATAACCAGGATGCCATCCACGTACACGGCGATCAAGAGCGTGTCTTCCCCTTGTCCTATATAATACACACAAGGGTCTGCGTTAGTTGGTGTCGCGCCAAACTTCCTCATAGTTTCGTCTAGTTTCTCGTGCCAGCTTCTCCCGGCCTAGCGAAGGCCGTACAAGGATTTTTTTAACAAACAAACTTTGTCTCCATTTTCTAATTCTAGAAGCATCCTTTCTGCCTTGATCCTTATTTCGCTGCAAGTTCTCTCCATGTGAACGATAGTTTTCAAGGCTTCCGTCAGATATTTCGGAGTTTCCATAAATATTTCCTCCTCAATTACGCCGTTTAGATACGCATTTGTTACATCCAGCTGCTTGATAGTCATTTTATAGTTTGCTGCAACAGCGACTAGTATTCGTATAGAACTCAAACGAGCTACTGGCGCGAACGTTTCATTAAAGTGTATTCCCGGTTACTGAGCGAAACCTCGTGCCACAATACGTGCCTTTCTTCTATCCAGTGAGCCATCTGGTTTGAACTTGTTTCTTAGAACCATTCTACTTCCGATGATCTTCCTATTTTCAGGACGTTCCACGAGTAGCCAAGTGTTATTTTTCAGGATTGACCCAACTTCTTCAACTATTGCTTGAAGCCAATCCTCGCCATCTGGACCAGAGATTGCCTTGTTTGCATTGATTTCTGCTACAAAAGCGTCCTGCAATTCAATATACCTGTCTTCATTCTGTGGTGGATGATATTGCTTCTTCGGCCTTCCTCTGAGTCCTGTTAGGATCTTCCGTGGTCTTCCTGGACCTCTTCTTCCTCCTTCCGCTGTGTCGTCGTTCTCACTGTCCCCGTTCTCCGCTGCGTCTCCGTTCTCGTCGATCTCTTCCACCTCGTTCCTCTCGTCAACTTCCTCTTCTTCAATGAGAGGAACGTCGATATTATGATCATTATTTGGTTGAATTTCGATGTCGACTGTGTGACGAAGATTTACTTCCTTCTCCCATTCAGAATTTGCCGGGAGGAAATCCTCGTAGCGATTTCCCGAAGGACTGGGTAGTGATTTCAAAAACTTGACGTCTCGCGTGGTTTCAATTTTCTTCTCCTCAGGGAGCCATACTCTATAAACTTTTGATTCTGCTGAGTAGCCCAGAAAAATTCCTTTCTTTCCACGTTCCTCGAACTTCCCCTTTTTGGAGTCTCTATCTAAAACAAAAACCTTGCATCCAAATTCTCGGAAATAACTTACGTTCGGGGTTCTTTCGGTCCATGTTTCGAACGGCGTACGTCCATCCAGGCTCTGAGTTGGACATCTATTCCGAATGTAATTCGCCGTTAAAATTGCTTCTGCCCAAAAACATGAAGGTAAACCTGATTGAATGAGGAGACACCTAGCCATTTCCAAGAGAGTCCTGTTTTTTCTTTCAGCTGTTCCGTTTTGTTCTGGATTATAGGCGACGGTGAGTCTTCTCTGAATGCCGTATTTTTTCAAATATTCGTCGAATTCCTTGGAGAGATACTCAGTTCCGTTGTCTGATTGTAGACACTTCAATTTTCTTGATTTTTGGTTTTCTATAAGTGATTTAAAATCTCTAAAGGCTTCAAAAGCTTCGCTTTTCTTTCTGAGGAATCGTACTTCGCACCATCTTGAGCTGTCATCGTTGAAAGTCATGAAGTATTTCGCTCTACCTTTGGATTTGACTCGCATGGGACCGCAGAGATCACTGTGAACGATGTCCAGAATTTCCGTTTTTCTTTCCGATTTCTTTGGAAAAGGGGTTCTTGTCATTTTCCCGCGGAGGCAAATTTCGCATTCCAAATTCCAAATTCCGAATTGCGTCCGAGTCACGTGACGTTTCCGAAATTTTACTGCAAGATTCCTGCTTCATTTCGCGTACGTAGTATAAATCTCCGGTGCGATTAGCGATCGCTTCAATCTTTCCATCATTGCCGATGACGGTGGCGTGATGTTTGGTGAATAACACTTCGTAGCCTTTATCTGTCATCTTCGCGACGGACAACAAGTTTGCGCGTAGATCAGGGACGTATAATACGTTCGTCAAATTGACGTTTTTCACTTTTCCGTCAACTTCCGGGCTAAACAATACTGTTCCCTTTGTTGCGATTTCAGTGGAGTCACTACTCGCTAAATTCAGTTTTCCGCATTTCAAATCATCTACTTCCACGAACTCACGTTTTTCGTTGCACAAATGTGACGTTGCACCACTGTCAACACACCACTTTCGCCCGAACGTGTCATTTTCCGCGCGCAGAGCCTCGTGCTCATGCGTATCCGTGAAGCATTCCACTGCACAGAGAACTACATCTTCGGCATTCTTCGCCGACGGTCGGCTATCTTCGCGTTTATACTTGCAGTCGGCATTTTTATGGCAGATCTTCCCGCATCTTTGGCACCGAAATTTGAACTCTTCTTCGCTAGCACCACTCGTATTTCCCGCCTCCTCCTTATTCTGATTTCGGCGTTTTGCTATCATCGCGTTTTGAGTCGCGACCCGAATGTCATTTTTACGGGCATCACTTTCCTCGATCACCTTTACCCGGAGTGCCTCTGGTGTCGGTAAATCGTCCCGAGATTCTATCGCGCACCTGAAGTTTTCGAAAGTATGTGGGAGGCTATACAAAAGCATAATTGCTTGCAAATTTTCGTTTCTGACAACAGCCATTTCGCACAGTTTGTCGATCGCGTCGAAAAATTTGTGCACGTGTTCGCGTGCATCGTCGCCGTCTTCCATTTGCTGGAGTAAAACCTGTTTTAACAGGGTAGCTTTCCGAGCTGGCCCTTTTGATTGATAAATTGCTTCCAGCTCTACCCATACTTCGCGAGATGTTGTGCACCCCTTAACTTGTTTTAATTCCGAGGGATGAATCGACAAAATAAGATCGGATTTCGCTTTGCTGTCGTCTGTATTTCACGCTACTACTGTAGCGTCCATCGCGGTGCCTGTCGGCTTCGGAATTCTGCCGTTCATGTAGCCCCACGCATCGTTTTAATCAGTAATGCTTCTATTTGCATCTTCCATGTATCATAGTTTTCTTTATTCAAGGTTTGAATTCGCGAAAAACCAGGCGCACTCATTTTGATTGATTTCCAGGAAATGACGCGCACTTCAATCCAACCTCAAAAAAACTTTTTTTTGCGCACAATTTCACGTGTTTTTGCAGTTCAACACAAATTCCAGTTACTCGGGCCCATAACCTGTGAGCAGGTGTGCTGTGGGATTGAACAGAACACAACAAAGCACGACAATCACAATTAAAGAAGTTTATATTCAGATAATCCAGATACACGTTACGTATGGAATATACGCTGGACGCGGTTGCGTACAGAATGAGTCAACCGACAAGCACAGATGCGTAGTTAATCAAAAGGGCCTTAGTATATGTGGTGTCTTACACATTTATGCACACATAGATCGACCACGAATCGTTCGATTTGAATCACTCGGGCTCACTATCACATAACATAACTTCTCTTCCAAACGATAAATTAGGATAAAATATCGTTTTTCTGAGCAGCTGTAGTCCCTTTTCTAGCAAATCCATATTTTTCATCAAATGTTCGAGCAATTTGGTACTAAACTCATCATCTCCGTAAAAACTGAAATTTTTGGTAGAGAAATCAACTTTTGTGTTGCGAGAAAATTTTCAAGTGGAACAGGTTACAAATTTTATTATTTTTTTGTCAGTGATTAACATTTTTCAATTTTAGTTAGTATTGTATCCAGAATTAAAAACTCACGTTCCTATTATTCAAATATTTATCATTGGAAATAAAAAGCCATTTTTTTCGTTAGAATATCATCTTTTTATACAAAATTTCAATCCTTTTTCGGAAATTTAACTTTAAAGTTAGGATTCGTAGCAATTTCGCAAATAGTGCCACTATTCCCATAAGCGTTGAATACTTCTTTGGAGTATTCTATTTTAAAATGAAAATTCCAACCATTTTGTTGCTTTGTGAATAAAGGGTTCACCTCTTTTTGTAGGAAAGTCATCTTTCTAACTTTAACATAATCTTCATCCTGGTAGCTTAGTTTTTTGGCCTTCAAAATTCACGTATCTTTTTAATATTCAACCCTGGGGTGAGATTAATAACTGTTTATCAGAAGTTTATCGCCGTATATCAAATTTTGGATATCCGATTCAAAATTCCATAAGAACTATAATTAATTCTACAAAAATAAGACAAGTTCGTCAGAGTTATCTCGGTTACTTTAAACCCCAACAGATTAATGGGAAATTCGTTGTATTCGGTGAAAAATTCAACTACTTGGTTGAAAGATCAACCATTTTGTTGAACATATTTTGGTTTCAAACTACTCCTCTCTCATATGTAAACCGTCTCTTTAGATTGAATACGCTATAGAAACGTAGAATAAATGTAAAATCTGTGTCCAGGCAACGGCTAACTCAAGGTAATCTACAAGGGAAGAAGGGGGGTTATGCATTGTTTGAAATTAAGGACGTATGTAGTTTTTAGAATTCGTCAAAGTATTATAAGAAATGCTTTACAGATGATAATTCTTTGTTACAAAATCAGGTGCGCTCGCGTATCATCATCATTCTCCACCTCCACGAACCCTCATTGTGACAATGGAGGATGCGTCTGCTTATAAGGGAAGTCTTCACAACATCTCAACTTCAACAGTCCCCATCTGTCTGATACCTACTCAAGTGCATCCTTGGGATCCTCACTATTTTATAAGAAATCTGGTCAAGCACTATGAACCGACTCTCACCTTGTTCCGACGGAAACCTGGTCATAATCTACGCTGTCATGGTCCAAAGGAAGCAGAAATAAACCATGGAGATTACATGGAAGAATATGCTATGAACTTTGCTGCATATAACGTAAACGATAATGACCATAGGAATGCCAGCAGAAATGACCTGGGCGATATGCCAGACAACTACTGCATATATATATCATCGCCAACCCCAAATGGAAAAGTGTATCAGTCCCCTCTCGAGTATTTTCCACCGTGGACGTACTTGGACAGATTACATCTTGAAGATTGATAAAGAAATGATTGAGGTTCATTTGTAATTTTCAGTTATTAAAATATTTTATCACTGGAAAAACGTATTGTTGATTGAGAATAGGTTATACGAAAATATGTGTTCAGGAAATGTTGTGAATCCTATTGCCTGTTGTACTGAATATTTTGATTGCATTACAGACTTTTCACAATTTCAGATCAACTTTGTGAGAATTGAAAGAAGGTATACAGTACATACAATAGGTACTTAAGAATATGTTGCTACGTCAATATTAATCAAAGTGACGCGTTACCTTCACGAACAAGGTGTCAAAGATTGTTGCTTCATGAAGATGACAAAGACAATAACTATTATTATGAAAATAACTACTCCCAAAGGTTCATGATTTATGTAGAAGGAGGAAAACTTTCGATAAAACCGCGAATAAAACGCAACATAAAATTTTGGAAAAATTCAAATGTATGATAATTGCATCTTGCTATTAGCAGGAAATACATATTTTCCGGTCAATACCTATCGTTTCAAGATGAGACTTTGCTTTCAGCATATTCCATTTATATTATTGGAATAAGATATACCTCAACGGCTTGTCAATGAAAAATTACCTTTGGCAACTTGTTAGGAATTTCATCCCACTATTCATCTCGAAAAATGTTACAACTTGTTGAATAAGCGATTTGAATATTGCACAAAGAGATAAGAATTGAGACGAAAAAAGAAAACAGAGATATTGTGTTTCAACACTTTCTGCGCTGGGGACACAATTGTTCTTATTATAGAGTACAATTTCAGTAGCTTCTACAACAAGTTTTGTGAAAGGCGGGCATTGTAGATTTCCTGTAGTTTTTTAAATTTACATTTATAGATATTCCATTATCTGGATTATAATACTTACAAAAACCATAGCGGATGAACATTGTCGTAGTCTAAGTATGGTTGACCTTCTAGTCCAGAATATAAATGTCTTTAGAATGAATATCAAAACTGACCAGAAATCATTTATACCTGACTTTAAAAAAACTTTTCGTAACATCTACTGTACAAATAACCTCCATATGCACTGAGAAAAAAGAATATTTGACTCCAGTAAATGGAAGTCCTGGATGCACATACACAAATATTTATCTGACGCGAATAATTGAATGTACTTTGAATTAAAAATTTATCAACTCAGACAAAGAAATTTTAATAGGATCACGTTAACATTGTTTGACCCAAAAGAACGAGCGATTTGTAGTCGGGTAAAGTTTTCCACATTCCCATCATAATAAGAAGGTATTGGTTTAATGTGAAAATTGACTTTCGCGGAATTTATGAAATCTCCACGTTTTGAGACC
>WSXT02195191.1:0-35246 GCA_011762715.2 Neuroterus valhalla
TTCAAGTGACTTCATGTAAATTCTTGTGACTCCATGTGAACTCAAGGAACTTCATGCAAATTCACGTGACTCAATGTAAATTCACAGGACTTCATGTGACTTCACGTGACTCCATGTGTATAAAATAATTTCAGAAAAGTCAGAAGATGTAAAGTGTCTTAGAGAGAATTCGAGTGACTCTAAGTGATTTCAAAAGAGTTCCAGTGACTTTATGTAAATTCACGTAAATCCATGTAAACTCACGGGACTTTATGTAAATCCACGTGACTTTATGTAAATTCACGTGCCTCCATGTAAACTCACGAGACTTCATGTGACTTCACGTGACTCCATGCGTATTAAAATAATTTCAGATAATTCAGAAGATGTCAAGTGTCTTAGAGAGAATTGGAGTGACTTTAAGTGATTTCAAAAGAGTTCAAGTGACTTCATGTAAATTCACGTGACTCCATGTAAACTCACGGGACTTCATGTAAATTCACGTGACTCCACGTAAACTCAAGGGACTTCATGTAAATTCACGTGACATGCATTTGACTCCATGTGGATTTGAATGACTTGAGCTATTTATTAAGGTTCCATGTGCCTTAATGAGGATCCAATTGACTCAACGGAATCCAAATGAATTAAGGTATTTTAGGAGATTTCAAGTGACTTCAGGAGGATTCATGACATTCCAGAAAATCTTAATGCAATGCAGTTTAATTTACATGAATTAAGGTAAGTTGAAGTTAATCCAATTGACTTCAAGTGATTTAAGTGACATTAGACATTTAAAAAAAATTGTTCAATTTTAAGTTCTGATGTTCCATTCCGAAATTTAATAATTTTAGGATAACATTAAATTATAATTTCGATCTGTCAAATTCGGGTTTTTCGTACTTCAAATTCTTAGTCTTCCAAAAGAAACTACTTTTTTTCCTCGTTGCACAATATCCTTTCACGCTTTTTTCATTATGAATCCCACAAATTTTGGATGCTCTTCAACTCCCTTCATTGGAAAAGGAAAGAATTATTAGTATAAATTAATAATTAAGAATTTAGTTCCAAGTAACCCATACTGATGAGTTTTATATTCCGAAGTTTTTAACTCCATAAGAATAATGCATCATTCAACTTAATTTAATAATTAAATAATCTACAAAGGTGTCACAGGATAAGAAAATGTCGATATGGCTTCATTGAATTCTCGATTTCTAAACATTAGGATTAATTATGTGCAAATGATGATAAAGATCTCTTCATCGGCACAATCCGTGAAACGGTAAAATCCGCCTGAGTGTGTTGGGACCATTCGAGCGACAAAGACGCCACGCGTTTTTGCCATTCTGCTCGATGGTTTATTGCCGTAATAATGGCGCGTTAAGATATTTTAAAAGGACTCGCCAAGTCGTAAGTTCCGTCGGTTGGCATTCCTGATGTGATTTTGAGTAAGGCCCGTCTGGACTGGACCTCATGTACAATTATCCAAACACCTTGCAGCTCTCATTAGCATAATTTCATGGGCTTTTTGCTGCTCAAACCTCACACAATTCCTCTTTGGCAATTGCACGTGCGTGTTTAAAAAATTCACAATTCAAGATAATCTTTTTCCTGATTCATATTAAGGAGATTTGGGGATTTTCGGGAAACCATGCAAAAATGGTATTTCCAATGAATTGACCTAAGACCTCTGACTTTTGACCTTAGACATCCGATCTTCGACCCTCGAATTATAAAATCATTCAATTTTCTTCCTCACTTCTCATGCCTCACCTTCGACCCCGGTGACCCCAAAGATCTCATATTTGACCTCCTCAAGTTGGAATAGACTTTGATCTCTAACCTATTACCTTCGACCCCTAAACTTTGAGCTCTTAAAATTGACCCCCTGACTTTTACACCTTTAATCTCTGACATCTAACCTTTCACATTGGTGAGCTTCAGCCCCCTACTTTTGATTCGTCTTTAGAACAAATCTTGATCCATCACTCAAACTTTTACCAATCGACCTCTGATATCTCAACTTCAACTGCCGTGAGTTAGGAAACCTCACCTTTGATCTCAATGAGTTAAGAAACCTCACTCTTGGCGCTTTCCACCCCCGACGTCTTACCTTTGACCTCCTCTAGCGGGAGCACCTCACTTTTGACCCGTCTTTTGAACCAAATTTCGGACTAACACTCAAACTTTCACCCTCCCGCCTTTGATATCTCACCTTTGACTTTCATGAACTAAGAAACCTAACCTTTGATCTCTTTAACCTCTGACGCCTCACCTTTCACCTTTGTTAGCTGGAGCATCTACATTTTGACTTGCCTTTTGAACCAACTTTTGGGCCATCACTTAAACTTTTACCCTCTCGACTTCTGGTATCTAGCCTGCGACCTCCGTGAGTTGAAGACCTTACCTTCGATCCCTTTAACCCCCAACGTCTCACCTTTAACCTCAGTTAGCTTTAGCACCTAACTTTTGAACCAAATTTCAGATAATCACTCAAACTTGCACCCTCCAGACCTCTGGTATCTCACCTTTGACTATCGTGAACTAAGAAACTTAACCTTCGATCTCTTCAACTCTTACGCCTCACCTTTAACTTTCGTTAGCTGGAGTACCTAACTTTCGACTCGTCATTTGAACCAACTTTTGGACCATCACTTAAACTTTTACCTTCTTGACCTTTGAGATCCAACCTTCGACTTCCGCGAGTTAAGGAACCTCACCTTTGATCCTTTCAACCCCCACTGTCTAACCCTTGATCTCCGACACCTCATCTTTGACCTCTTTAAACTCTGGCGTCTTAGATTTTACCTCTTTGAGCTAGCACCTAAGTCTCAACCCGTGACACTCTAGCTTTACTCCCCTGACCTCTGGCATCTCACCTTTGAACTCTGTATGTTATGATACCTCACCTTGACGCTCTGACGCTATGACGTTATGATACCTGACCTTGACTTTCGTAAGTTGAAACACCCAATCTTAACCCCCTCGACTTCTGAGATCTTACCCTACTCTTTGACGTCCGACTGCTATGCTTCGACACATGGGTGATGACCCTTGGCTTCTGATTCCTCACCTTTAACCTACGGCTTCCGAATCTTGAACTCCGACGCTTGACCTTCAAACCATCACCATTGATCTCAACTTTCTTGCTATTGAACTTGGACCTTCGACCCTTAGAAGGACTTTTTGATCTCTTTTCAGACTATACTGCATTGTTTATACTCTCTTCTGCCCACGGACTTCGAGGGTCTTTGCAGAAAAATTACCTGTTTTGTTAGCTTCAATCTTTATATACCACTTTACCAACCATTTTTTATAATATCGTCTTTCCTAATCCTAGAAGCTTGCGACCTTGACCTGGACTTTTTTTCCACTCACTATTACCAATCACACAACTTTATTACTTTTCTTCTTTGTAAGTTATTTTTTGGCTTCATTCTATTCCGTGCAACTAGCTTTGTCCCTCTTATTGAACTCTCCGAGCCTCTTTTCCTATTCCTTATTCCCACCTTTTCCATTGAAAATCCATTTATTCTCTCCTATACTCTCCCTCCTCCTTCGTCACCTCTATACCTTTCTGACACACGTTAACACGATTCCTGATCATTACGACATACTATACACAGATTCTCTTCTCTTATCAATTCGATACCTATATTCTCTTACTCTCTCATTCAATCACTCTCCTTTTTAACCTTCTCCAAATTTCTTGGCTCCCCCTTCCTCTTATCCATCCCATATCAGCTTGACATCGACTCCGGTATTTTTTCTATCTTTACTCTCAATGACTTGCCATCATCCCACTATGCCTTTCCCACTATTTCTACCCCTCACATGCATACCACATTTAAAACTCATTACGAACTTCTCTTCCTTCAATTTCGAACATCCCACGTTACATCTCCTTTATTTAGCATTTCCGGACAATTGTCCGATCTTGCTTACCTCTCCTTTTCAAGTTTCTCTTCAAAATTTCAGGATCTTTTCAGTTTGACCACCGCTCTCTTCTTATGTTTCTCCTCAGCATATATTTTTGACAGCTTGAGCCATCTCAGAAATCTTTTGTTCTGGCTTTCCCTTTTGTTATGCTCTTCTATCCCTAATTTTCTAATCCATAATTAAACACTGACAACACTTACACGAAGAATATCTACAATCTCACCCTTCAGTTGTTCTTGAACCTTCTATTTCCCGTAATCCACACTTCTCCCGTAATTTTACCTGCTCATTATGATCTCTTTCTGACCTGCCTTTTTTTTCCCCTGCTTCGGACCAAAATTATACGTTGCAAAACTCTTCCACAAGTTCCACCGCTCCACTATTCATCTTTAAATCTTAAACACATCATGATATTAGTCTAACTCACATTTGGCCTCCAATCTTCTCTTATCACATTTTCTTTGGAAGCTCTTACTATCAGATTTATCACTCTTCCATTATTCGCTACTACAATCACATCGTCTACGTATGCTAGTGAATACAGTTTGACACTTCCCAATATAGTTCTCCCTTTTCTTCCTCTCCATATTCACCAATGTCCAAGTCATACAAGAAGACATAAAGAGACTAGGAGGGAGGATGGAAGGAAAAGTATTCATGCTTTTAGTGAAAATAGGGAGTGAGGAGGTAAGGTATGAAATAAAAGAAAAAGTTTCTGGAAAGAAGAAATAAGAGAATCGAAGAAGATCTAACACAGTTAAAGAGGTAAGGAATAAGAGAGGCAGGGTACGGATAAACGGAGAGGTCTGGATTTGGGACGATGATTTAGAAGACCTGAGACATGGCAGGAAATGAGGAGTGAATGGAGGGGAAGGAGGAGAGGGTAAGGAGGACATAAGTGTTAAAGTAGGGACAAGAAGAATCGGATGGAAGGGAGAAAGGGGAAAAATGTAACAAAAAAAGGAGTAGCATTTTGGAAGTGACAGGGTTAGGAAAAAAGGATGAAGGATTCTGGAGGCTATCACACAAGTAAGATGTGATAATGATGGGAGAAACGTGGATAATATTACCAGAAAAATATGTGTAGAAAATGCAAGCAGTGAGACAAGATCAATTGAAAGGGAGAGGTATGGGTTCTTGGGTGTAAGGAGATAGGAAGGAAGAATAGTAGATAGAAAGAAGATAGAAAGTAGGAAAAGGAAGAGGATACGGAATAAAAGGAGTCAAAGGAAGAGGGTAAGGAATAAAAGGAGGCAATAATAGTGTTGTATGCGTGTATAGGAGAAGAGAAAAACAGGAAGGATAGAAAATGGTAAGCAATAGGTAGAGGAAAAAGAGGGCAGCCATATCAAAGGTGCTAAAGAAAATAAAATGTCATTCACAAGTGAAGAGGATATCGTAATGGATTGCATTGTGTCAGGGGAAATAATAAAGAAGCTGATAGTATGCATGGAAGAAGGAAATGTAACAGTTTTTGAGCACTTCGGGTGATAGTGATATTGAGATGTGATGATCAAAGCCTGGTAGGGGGAAGGAGAAAGGAATGGAGGAGAGGCAAATGAAAATTCGCACTTCGGGAAAGAAAAGTTGAGCGTATATAGAGGAAAAAATTAAAAACGAGAAGTAAGGAATTATGTGAGAGGAAGGAGTAGAGGAGCTGCTACAAAAGCTTGAAGAGTGATTGATATGGTAAGGGAAGAATAAACACCGGGAAGAGATCGAAGAAAAGGTAGGAGACGTTCGTACGACGGTGGATGCAGGATGTGAAGGTGAGAAGAAGGGTAATGAAGGAAGGAGTGAAAGAAAATAGAGGAAAAAGGGAATGGAGAGATAGGTATTTGAAGGAGAGAAGAATATCATGAGAGAATTTTAGGTATAAAAAAGATCGATGTAAGGTATATGGAAGAGGATGAGAGGGGTAGAAGGAGGGAGTGTATGGGAAGTGATAGATGAGAAAGAAAAGGGTGCTGTGGAAGGTCATGCCAGAGGATAGGAAGGAAGAAAGAGAGGGGGGGGGGGGGGCAGAAGTAGATGAAGGTTTGATAGAGGGGATAGTAGAGGCAATAATTAGAAATAAGATTAGAGTGAAGACATAAGGAAAGAAAAGAGAGACTGAACCGGAAAATGAGTTGGATAATATTTTTTTGAATAGATAAATTGATAATAGAAAGTAACGTTCTTTCACCTTAGTTTTGCTTCCGCCGATGCTGCCAGGCCTGATACTTCCGGTTTCGTAAAATCTTGTCAGAATTTTCGAAACACAGCCATGTGATACTAGAAGTTGTCTGGAAATGTCGCAAGGTCGAACACCAACCAATGCAAGTTGAACAATTCTTTGCCTCACGCAGTCTGGAAGTGGTCTGCCATTCACAAAGACACCCCCTAGTTGATTTACTCCAGCTTGACCTGGAAAAATTAATTTTTTGGGAAAAATGAACTTTTTAGGAGAAATAATAATGGAATTCCAAAGACAGGTATAAGATTTTGAGAATGGAGACTGGTGAGGCAAGGCTGTTTATGATCCTAGATTTCTGTTATCGACATTTACCGATGACTCGAGCAATCAAGGGTTCGTGTCGCTGCTAAATTTGAACCAAAATTCAAAATTAAGCGGGCAATTCGACCAAAGGTTCTTAAAAATGTCGGTAAAAGGGACCTTGGATCAAAAAATATGTATTTCGTATATTTTTGCCCTACAACAATTGTTACTAAAAACGTTACTAAAAAAGTAAAGAATTATGAGATTTTGTACTTGGAGTGTGACATCACGCATAAGAAATTTAAATAATTTTGGTTGAAAATTAATGGTTTTTAGTTTAAAATTCAACAATTTTGTGGAAATATTGATTGATTTTATTGTTAATTTGTCATCTCAATGGAAAATTAATTTTCCCAATCGAATATTCAACTAATCGGCTGAGAAAGTCAAATCGCTTATTTGAAAATTCACTTAATCAAAACACTTTGTTTCACTGCAGATACTGTTCATTTTGGATTGAAATTTCATCATTTTAAGTTCGAACTTTAACTATTTAGTTAAGAATGAACTTATACATGAAAATTATAACTCCAGGGCCGAAAATTCAACTTTATTGAAGAATTTTTTTTTTTTTTACTGTTAGAATCAAACTGTGAAGGAAAGTTATGTCATCTGAGGAAAATTTATAAATTTTTCCTCTATGTAATAAATACAACTGTTGAAATGAAAATTTATTTTCTGCAGTTTTTGCTCAGAATTGATCATGTTATTTAAAATTTTATTTATTGGGCTGAAAATTTAACTATCTGTTGAAAATTAGTTATATTTCAGACAAAAAAAAAAATTTTCAATATTAAAAATGGTCCTTTCGAGTTGGGGATTCAAGTCTTCGGTTGAGATTCCATGCTATTTGCTGGAAATTAGACTTTCAGGAAAAAATACAACAATTTTGAAGGAAATGAATTATTTTGTGTTAGAAAGCAACTGTTTTTTAGAAATTATAGTGTTTCTGCTGATGATTCAACTGTTTTGTCAAAAATGATCCTTTATTCGAAAATTAAAATTCTCGGTTAAAAAATTCAAATTCTTTGGGAAAAATTTCTCTTTTCACCTTAGGTATAAATAATTTAAATAAAAAATAGTTACAATACATAATCTCTGATCCAAAATTTGATTTTTTTTAGTTAAAAATTAAATCTTTTGGTTACAAATAAACTGAGGATTCAACCATTTTCTTGAAAATGAATCTATATTTGAAAAAAAGTTTGAATCTTCAATTTTTCAACCAAAAAATTTCTTTCTATCTAAGAATAAATTGAAAATAATGAATAATAAAAAAAATTATTTCAACTGGAAATTGATCTTTTCGAATTGACATTGCAAATCTGTGGTTCAAAATTAATGTTTTTGCAAGCGAAAATTCATCTCTTTCTGTTGAACATACAACAATTTTTTTAAAAATTATTTATTTTGTGTCAAGAAAGAACTGTTTACTCGAAAATCAAAGGGTTTCGGCTGTAAATTCAACCATTTTGTTGGAAATGAATTGATATTTAAAATTGAAAAAAAACTATTCAACTGGAAATTTATCTTTTCGAGATGAAATTGCAAAACTGCGGTTCAAAATTCAGGTTTCTGCAATCTTAAATTCGTCTTTTTCTGTTGAAATACAACAATTTTGTAGATAATTAATTATTTTGTGTTATAAAGCAACTGTTCACTCGGAAATTAAAGCATTTCGGTTGAAAATTCCACCATTTTATTGCAAATGAATCAATATTTTAAAATTAAAATTCCAGGTTCAAGAATTCACCCGTTTTGCAAAAAAACTCTTATTTTTGACTTAGACATAAATTTTTTTGGATTGAAAATTCCAGTATGTCCGTAAAATATTAGACTTACTAGAATTCAATTTTTATTTTATCTGAATAATGAGTTCAGAATAATAAATATTCAAAATTAAATTATTTGAACTAAAAATTGAATTTTTTCAATTTTAAATTCAACTTTCGATTCGAAATTCATGTTTTTGGTCAAAAATTTTCTTTTTTTGGTTGAAAATACGACAATTTTGTAGAAAATTAATAATTTCATGTTGAAAAGCAAGTGCCTCTTTGGGATTATAGGATTTCGACTGAGGATTCAACTTTTTTCTTGCAAATGAACTTTTAGTCGAAAATTAATATTTTAGGGCCGAAAATTCAACTGTTTTGTAAAAAATCCTTATTTTCGACTTGAAAATTCTTCCTTTTGAATCGAAAATTCAATTATGTTTGAAGAAAATTTTACTTATTTGTAAGAAATTCACTTTTATGTTCGAAATTGTCATTCCGGTTCAAAAATTCAACTTCTTTGAGAAAATTTTTCGTTTTACCTCCAGAATGAGTTAGGAATGAAAAACAATTAAAGAATATGTTCTTTCAAATAAAAATTAGTCTTTAGGAGTTGAATATTCAACTTTTGGTTCAAAATTAATATTTTATGTAGGAAATTCGTCTTTTCCGGTTAAAAATACAACAATTTTGTAGAAAAATGATAAATTTTTTGGCAAGAGGTAAGAAATCAACTGTATTGTAGAAAACTATCCAATTCGATTCTATTTATCCCTAATACTGGTAAAATTTCATTTCTTCGAATAAAAAGTACAACTGGTAAAACAGAACCTAATTTGTTTTTGTTGATAATTCGAACATATTGTGAAGAATTCAACTAGTTCATTAAAAACAAATTTTTTCACAAATTTCATATTTTTCAGGCTGGAAATCCAACTGTTTTGTTGAAAATTTATCTTTTTGGTTTGTAAATTTATTTCTTCTAGACAAGATTTCATCTTTCAGATTAAACAGGCAATTAAAAAAATAATCTTTGTTTGAACGATTTTCTATTAAAAACAAACATCTTTGTTCAAAAAATTAAAAAATATATTTTTTGTTGGGAATAAATATTTTTGGATCATGGATGCATCAGTTCAGTTGAGGATTTCACTATTTTGATGAAAATTCGAAAGTTTTTTCGAATTTAACTATTTTTCCGCAAATCAAATTTTTTTGTTGTTGTCCTTGAGGTCCAAAAAAGTGTGACGTAGTTCTTGAAAAACTTCACTTCAAGCCTCAGAAGTACAGAAAGTGTGAATTTGAAATGAATTTCTCACTCAGAAATGTCTTCCTCAAGAAAACAAAAAAAAACAAAAAAAAGTACCAAGTAACAATTTTGGAAGCAATAATTTGAGAGATAAGTATCGTGTAAATAGTGGTTTAAATAAAATGTAACCAAATGGTTAAAATGAATGTATGTGTATAAAATAAGTAATTGAATGTGTTCGAATGAAAGAAAGCAATTACGGAAAGGGTAAAAATTATGCAAAATGCGTACTTGGGGAATTTTCGGCTTTGAGGAATAATATAACTGTGAAGTGTGCAACTGCAACTGCACCTTGAAGAAGCACGTGCTTCGACTTTTGAAGTTGAGAAAGGTTTCGGTAGAGAGATTAGTCCCAAATTGGCTTCTGCAAAATGCTGCGGGCCCAGGGGACCTTTACGAGCAAATTTTCTTTCGGCCCTTGCCCAACATTGCAGTCTGGACACCTACACTGGGCCAGGACACCTGCCAGCCTATTAGACCGGGGCACTAATGTCAAAGTCCCAAGGGCGGAAAAGACAATTAGCATTGGATTGCGACTCGCGAATGGCACGAGCCACGAGTCTTCGATTTTATCTGTCAAAAAAAAAGGAACCGACAAGATTGAGTGACCAAAATTTTGGTCAATGGGATGTCTCGTGAAAATTAGGGGACATCAATTAATCACGTGATCATAAAATGGGCGGTGGTAAAAAACTGGAATTATATTGTTCATTCCTGAAAAAATGGAGAGAGAAATTATGGAATTTATTGGAGTTATTCCAGTGAAATAGATTAGTTTTTTCAAAAGTTACTAGGAGAGTAACGCGCGCCAAGACGCGCTTCTCTGTTCTTTTATGGTTAACTTCCTTATATCAAATCGCTTCAATCCAACGTATATTATTTCACTCAATATGAATTTGTTTTGGAAGATTTACAGATTATGAATTTATTTTTCTTAACGTATATATAGTCAATTTTTTGATATTTTGAGAATGTAAAAACATATTATTCTTCATCAGAATAGTCCCATTTCTTCTCTTGTTTTCTTCGTCTTTTTTTCGCTGAACTCTCTCTTTTTCTTCTCATCTTTTCTCCTCCTCCTTACTCTGTTTCTCTCCTAGCTTTCTTCTTCTATCGTTCTCTTCTTACCTTTTTCTCTTTTTTCGTGACCACTCCCATTCTCTCCTTCACTAACCCTCTTTTTTCATTCTCTCCTTCTTTTCTCCACCTGACTCTCTTCCTATCCAGACTTTCTTTTTCTCTTATATCCCTCCTACCCTTTTCTTCTCCTAAAACTTATATTTTCTTCTCATCTTCTCCTCTTCTTCTCCTTTTTGCTCCTTTCTGCTCCTTTTCTCTCCGTCACTCAACTCTTTCCGTCCTTGTGCTTTCCTTTGCTCCTCCTTTTTTTCTCATTACTCTGTTCTTCTCTTCTTCTCTTCTCCTCTTTTTTTTCTTCTTTCAACTATCTTCTCTTTTCCTCTCTTCTTTCTCTTATTCTCTTCTTTTTCCTTTCATTCTCCGATACTTCTCTCCTCTCCTCCATTTATTCTCTCCTCCTACCCGTTTCCCTTCATCTGTTAACGCTCCTTTACAATTCTTACCTTCTCCACTTTTCCCATTCTTCTGTTCTCTTCCCCCTTCTTCTCCGCTCTACGCTGTTACTCTTCTTCTATTTTCTTCCCTTCTCCTCTGCTCTTCTTCTTCTCTTCTCCCAACTATCTTCTTTTATTTGTTTCTTCTTTTCTTTTTCTTTTTATTCTCATCAACTCCTCTTCTCTTCTTGGCTTTATCCTCCCTTTCCTTCGACTCCCTTCTCCTTTTCTTTTCTTCTGCTTTTGCACACTTTCTCTCCTTACTTTATCCTCCGCTTACTTCCTCCTTATATTCTCTCCAACTCACCTACCTTAGTAGCTTCCGTCCACCTACTTCTTCTCTTGAATCCTTCTTTCTCTTCCTATCGTTTCCTATCTTTACTTCTCTCTCACACATTTCTTCCTTTCCTATTCCCCTCGTTCCAAACTCTTCTTCTTCCCATCACTCTTTTCTCCTTTTGTTCTCCTCTCCTTCTCTCATATTCTGCTTTTCTCCTCTTGACCTCTAAACTTTCTCTTTCTCCTTCCAATCTTCTATCCTTCCTTCCTTCTTTTCGTCTCCCAACTCTCTTCATGTCTTTACTCTCTTATTCTCTTCTTTGTCCTTTTTCTTTTATTCATCTTTACTTCCCTCCTTATATTTTTGTCTTCTCCCCTTCTTCTCTTCTCTTCATCACTTATTTTGTACTCCTTTCCTTTCTATTTTCCTCAACTCTCTCTCTGCTCTTCTCTTTTTATTCACTACTTATCTCCTTCTTTTTAATTCTTTCTTCTGTTGTTATCCTCTTCTACTTTTCTCTTCCCTTTTTCTTTTAACTTCCTTCTTTTCTCCTCCTCTTTTTTGCTAAACTCTCTGCTCCTCTTCTTCTTTTATTCTCCTTTTTTCCTTTTCTTCCAGCTCTCTTCCCCTCTTGATTATTTTCTTCTCTTCTCCCCGTAGAATTCTTTCTCCCTGTGTCGCTTATTCTCTCCTCCTCGTCTTCTTTTCTTTACTCTGTGCCTTCTTCCCTTTATCACATTCTCATATTCAGGCCTTCTCTTCCCTCTTTTTCGTCCACTTCTTTTTATTTTATCTTCTACTTTTCTGTTTCTATTGTTCTTATTTATTTCTGCTCTCTTCTCCTCTTTTTCTCTTCTTCTTTTCTTCTCTCTTCTTTTCTTCTCTTCTTGTCCCAACTTTTTTCTTCTCTTCTTCTATCTTTTTCTGATTGTTACCTTCTCCTCTTCCGTAAATTTTTTCCTCACTCAACTCGCTTCTTGTCATAAATCTATTATCTTTTTTTTCTTTTTTTCTACACTTGATCTTCTTCTTTCTTTTTTATCTTTTGTGCTTTACTCTCCTTCTTTTCCTCTTTTCTTCATCTCTCATGAGTGATGAATTTTCGAACAGCAAAACAATTCTCAAGGAAGCAGTTTCACTTTTAACCTACTACAAGAAACCGTACTTAAAATTTTTTGTCTTGGAAAGAAAAGTCCGAAAAATATTCCAAAATGCTCCCGCTCTTCGATTTTTCATCGGAAATAGCTGAATAACGAACTTGTCCTGTCTTTTTGTTTCCTCAAAATGTTTGCCAAAGGGCAATCCAATATGACAACAGGCAGACAGACACCAACGTGAAAACTACTTTTTCGGAATCAGGAGGTCTCAAAACGTGAAGAATTCATCAATTCCGCGAAAGACGATTTTCAAATAAAATCAATACCTTCTCTTTATGATGAGACAGTAGAAAGTTGAACAACACATAAATAATAATAATAGGCATATATTTTGACGCATTTGAATTTGCAGGTTGCTTTATAATTTATTAGCGTAAAAATATGAGCACAAACGAAAATTCAGAAAATTGATTTTCAAATAATTTAAGAAATAAAAGAAAAACTCAAATATGAAAAAGAATCAAATTTTTATGGAGTGATTTTAACATATTTCTAAAAATCAAAAAACACACAATTAGCAATAATGAAATGTTTAACCACAAATGCATTATAATAATAAAAAAGACACACACAAACTATCAAATAGTTGAATAGTTAACTCGGATCGCTGCAAAAAAAAAAAAATACAAAAACCTTCTTTTAAAATTTTCAATGATTGAAAATGGAGTTTGAAAAATTGAATATTATTGGATGATTTCACGAAAAATCGTGTTGTTTGCAAAAATTTTAGTACAAAAAAAAACGTGCTGTTAGCATTTATTTCAGCTAGCACTGTTCTGAAACCTTAAACCTAAACAACCGATCAAATAACAGTGACACGCTGACACGGTTACGGGTTGCAGGGTAACGGTAACGGTAGAGATTTCTTATATAGGATCGTGCATACAGACATAATTTTTAACGAAAAAGTTTGTATCCAGACGATAAAGATTATTTTCTGATAATCGTATTTTCATGATCAAATTTATAACAAGAAATCTGTTTTTTACCCAATAATAGGATTTTCAAGCTTAGAAGATGAATTTTTTAGAAAAAAAATTGAATTTACAATGAAAAAGTCCATTCTCTTCAAGGAAGATGAATTTTCAACAAGATAGACGATTTTTCTGGCATCAGAAATGAATTTTTAATACAAAGAAGAGAATTTGTAGAAAAACAGTTCAATTCTCGATCGAGAATGGTAAATTGAACACGAGAACAAAGGAATATGCAGTATAAGTTAAGGAAAATAGCAAAAGAGGAGAAGAGGAATGGAAAGGAAACGTGTATCTATTTGAATAGAAATTAATTTTTTTTGTGTCGTACAGATCCTCTATTCAGATGAAAATCCATGTTTTTGTTTCGAAAACTTCACTGTTTTTTCCGTTTGAAAATTCATCTTCCGGGTTGAAAATTGAACTCAGTTGTTGAAAATTTTTTATTATTTTCATATAAAGTTCATCTATGTGTATGAAAATTCATCTTTTTTTTGGAATTTCCATTTTTTTGTTTGAGATATTACAAAAAAATATGTATTCCATACACATAGATGAACTTTCTATGAAAATAATAAAAATTGTTTAACAACCGAGTTCTATTTTCAACCCAGATTTCGAATTTTCAACCAAATAGTTTCATTTTTAACGCAGAAAGATGAATGTCGAACAAGACAGTGAAGTTTTCGAACCAAAAACATGAATATCCATCTGAAGTGAGGATCTGTGCAACACAAAAAAATTAATTTCAATCCAAATAGATAAAATTGTTATAAATATACTAGGCATTTTGACAAAACAGTTGAATTTTCTACGGAAAAATGAATTTCAAACCGAATAGTTGAATTCCTAGAAATGTTATATGAATTTCAAACAAAACAGTAATGGTTTTCATACAAGAAGGTGAATTTTCATCTGAATTGACAAATTTATATAAAAATTACAGAATCCCCTACCCCGAAAGATTAATTTGGAAAAACAGATGAATTTTAGGACTAAAAAGATGAATTTTAATGCAAAAAGGCGAATTTTCATTCGAAAAAGTAAAATTTCATATGGAATTTCTATGAGGGAAATAGAACTTCTCCCCAGAAAGAAAATTTTAAGAAAAAAATCATTCTTTTTCTTAAAAAGATGAAATTTCATCCGAATAGATAAATTATTTATGAAAATAATGAAATTTTTAACCCGAAAATACGATATTGTCTCACAAAAGTTCACTTTGTAAGTAAAAAGGAGAAATTTTAACAAGTGAGTTAAATTTACATTCCAAGAAGTAGATCTTTGTTTGAAACATTCGAAATTTCAAATCAAAATGATGAATTTTCACCTAAATAGACAAGTTTATATTAAAATAATAGAATTTTCAGTCTAAAAAAATGAATTTGAAAGAAACAGGTAACATTCCAGTTAAAAAAACGAATTTTGATGCAAATAGACGAATAAAAAAAAAATCATAGACCTTTCAACGAGAAGCTGAATTTTCAACCAAAAAGTTGAATTTTGGTCCCAGAAAGATTAATCTTCATCTAGATAGAGAAATTTATAACCCAAACAGATTACTTCACATCTAAAAAGATAAATTTCCACTAAAAATAATAATCGATTATTCTACAAAAAGGCGAATTTTTATCTCAATTAAAGAATTTTCTATAGAAATAATAGAACTTCCAGCTTAGAAAGATGGATTTGAGAAAAAGCGGTGAATTCCCAACCTGAAAAGATGAATTTATGCAACTTATGGATCTTTCAGCAAAACAGTTGAGTTTTCAATCAAGAAGACGAATTATTAAACAAATAAGTACGTCCTCAGACTTCCGTTTCCCGCGTGAATGGGAAGAAATAAAACAGGAAATAATATAAGAAACGTCGGAACTCAGAAGCTAAATGGGAGAAAGTTAAGGAAAACTTGGAGAAGAATATACAGAGTATAGAGCAATAACTGGAAAAGCAGAAGGTGCCAAAGAAAAGAGTGGGGGAGTTAGGAAGTAGGATGGAAAGAATACAAAAAACGCAATCTAGAAAGTAGAAGTTGGGGGGGGGGGGGGATGGAGAAGAAGAAGTAGGATGGGAATGAGGAAAGGTTGAGAAAAATAGAAAGGAGAATGGAAAGGAGTGAGAGAGAGGAAAAAAGGAACAATATAGTGATAAAAGGTACAAGATTGGAGGGGAGGGATTTGAAGGAATGTGTAAAAGATGTGCTAAATAGGATAAATGCGAAGATACTGGTAGAAGAACTGAAGAGTATAGGAAAGGATGATAGAAGAAGGGACAAAATGGTGCTGGTGAAATTAGACATTAGGGAAGACAAGAGGGAGGTTATGTTGAAGAAAAGGCAGTTTTATGGAAGTGAGCAGAGAAGAGAAGGAACGGGAAGGAAACGTAGGTTAAGTATGGGAAAATAAAAATACAAAATATATGATGGGATTGGGATGAAGAGGCAGAAAAGTTAGTGAAAAGTGCGGTGTCGGGGGCTGGAAAACAGAGGAATGGAAAGGAGGGGAATAGGAAATAGTAGAAAAGCAAAAAGAAAAAGGAAAGGCAGGAATGGATGAATAGAAAGTATATAACTGGAATGTAGCCGGAGTGAAGAGAAAAGATAGAGAATTTATGAGAAATTTGGAACAGTAGGAGGTGGTAGTGATGATAGAAACGTGGCTAGATGAAAAAGGATGGGAAAGGTAAAGGTAAATGTGGGTAAGGGTAAAAAGAACAAGAAAGGGGGATTGGTCAATAGAAGGGAAAGAGCAATTAAAAGAGAAACTGAAGGATATGAAAATAGGAGAAGGAAATGTTAATGAAGAGATGGGAATAATTATAGGAGAAATAAAAAGGGTGTAAGAGGGAGCAATCAAGAAAGGAGTTAGTGCGGGAGGGGGGCGGAAATGGACGAGATAAGGGATGTATAGAGAAAAAGAAGGAAGTGAGAAATGAACTGAGAATATGGAGAAGAGGAAAAAAGTGGAGATGAGTAGAGAAGAAAAAAGAAGGAATATACTGAAATGTGTGATAAGAGAAAAGAGGAGGAAAATAGGAGGTTGGAGAAAAGGCGGAGAAAGCTAAAACAGAAGGAGAGGTTAGGAAAGTAGTAAATAAAGAAAGAAAAAGGAGCAAAAGGGTAAGGAAAAGGGTCCAGGTCTTGATGACAAGTTCCCTACAGTAACAGACGAATTTTCAAGAAAACAGTTTGATTCTCGATAAAGAGAAATTACTTTCACAAAGTGGTTAGACTTTCCAACAAGAAATCTGACTCTCCTACCATAAGAAATGAATTTGCAATAAATCTGTTACATTTGTATTCAAAGACAGGTATATTTGATTTCGTAAAATGTCTTTTACACAATAGTTATATTGATAATAAAATAATCACATTTTTCAAGAAGAATGACATTTTAAACAAAATGATTAGATTTTGAACCATGTAGTTACATTTTCAATAAAATTAATGAATTCAAGTGGACAAAAGATAATTATCAAAATGTAAAAGTTGATTTCTCAGACAAAAAGATGTCGTTTCCTACAGTTAAGGATGAATTTTCAATGGAAAAGTTTAATTTTTGATTAGGAAAAATCAAATTTACATAATAGTTAAATTTCTAACAAAATAATTACATTTTTCAAGAAGGTTTACATTTCAAACAAAATGATTGAATTTCGGACAATGTAAATAAATTTCCAACAAAATTGTTCAATTCTATTAAAAAGAGATAATAGTTATTTAACTCCAAAGAGTTTAAGTTTTCATCAGTAAAAATTACTTTCATAAAATGGTCAAAACAAAAAAAAAACGACTTTCTACCATAAAACATGGATTTTTTATTGAATTATATTCTAATTATAAATGTTTTCAGTGCTTATATATTTAACAAGATATTCAATGAATTTAGTTGAATCCTCGAAGAAACTGGTTGATTTCCGCTCTGTCGAGTTTTTTTTTGGAAAGAAAAAAGAAATTTGAACCAAATTATTCATTTTTAGAATTGAAAAGGCGAATCCTCTGTCGAACATTCAAATTCTTTCGAATAAAAATTATGAATTTTCAACTAATAATTTTTTCACGGGATTTTGTAGAAAAACTATCAAATTTTTAACCCACAAAGACAAATCTCTAACAAAATAGTTGGAATCTCTTTTCAAAAGAATGAATTTGCATTAAAAAAAAGTCTTTTTGGAAAAAATTGATTCGTATTTTCTATAAAAATAGTATGAAAATCTAATTCTGAAATTCAAAACGTAATAGTTGAATTCTGGAGTTGAGAAAAAGAGTTTTCAACCACATTAAAATAAAAATCCAACTTCTTTGTAGAAAATACGTCAGTCTGGCATAAACAAATTCAACTATTTGGTAGAAAATTCGTCTTCCTTAGTTTAATCCAACTATTTTTTATTTAATATAGAAAATCTTTTCAGGGTTCAAATAACAACTATTGAATTTCTCAACCAGAATTCATCTTCTTCGATTGAAAACTCGATATCTTGGTAAAGCGTTCTTATATTTTGTCAAAAATTTATGTTTTTGGTCGAAGATTTATATATTTCATTAAAAATTGGAATATTCGTGATAAATTTAGGTTAAAGGTAGTAAATTAAACTCTTCAGTTAAAAATTCAACTGCACAGTGGAAAATTTGACTTTATGGCATGAAAATGCAACTGTTTGATGGAAAATTCGCCTCTTTTCGTGAAATCGAACTATTTTTAATTTGGAATCAAAATATCTTTTCCTTCGAAATTCAACTGTTGCTTAAAGAATCCATTTTTTTGCTTGGAAATTCATGCCTCCCTTCAAAAAAAATTTTTTTGGAAATTTACGTCTTGAAAATGAAAATATTTTGGTTGATGGTTTAATTTCCAAAGACTCAACATAAATTTCACATCTTGTGTTGAAAATTAATTTTTTGTTCCGAAAATCCATCTTTATTTATTCAAAATGCTACGGTTAAGTTGCAAATTATCTTCTTCGTTGAGGACTCAACTATTTCGTTCAAAATTCAACTATTTCGCACTAATTTTTAATTTTGATGCTACGATTTTTGACGAGGCATATATAATAATATAATCATGTTAGTGTTTTTTGTCTACTGGCCTAATGAATATTCAATTGAATAATTATTCCAAATATTTTAATTTCAAAGTTGTGGAAAAATGACTCTCTTTTTTCACGACTTTGAAATAACATTAATTAGAATAATTATTTATTTAGATATTTATTGAAATTTATTTGGTTTTAAATGCAATATTTTTACTAAAAATATAAGGAATTCAAAGCTTTCCAAATTGAGTTCGTGCATAGTCTTGAATTTGAAACACTGTGGCTCCTGTTTACAACAAAATTGAACAAAAAATATTTAAGGCTGTAATAATGTCTTGAATTTTCGTTTATAATTCCCGGAAAATGAATTAAAACTTTTTGAAAAATTTGAAAATCGTTAAAACATCTCGAATATAGATGTTTGAGAGTACATATCATATTTGAGGGCGAAAAAGGGGGAAAAGGAAAAGAAATCTCTTTTTAATGCTTCTTATTCTATGATAACGTCCTGAATTTCTATAATTCTTCCTGAAAAATGAATCTTAACTTTGTAAAAAATAGGTAAATTGGTTTTGATTTCGATTCTAGTTGTTTTAGGGGATTATTCAAATTTAAGGGGAAAAAGGAGAAAGAGGGAAGAGGGATGTGGTAAAAAAGAGGAAGAACTGTTACATTGCATTGAGTTTTCGTTTATAATTACTAAAAATGAATCGAAACTCCATACAATAAAAAAAAAATTGGTTCAAAATCTTTATTCTTGGTCTTTTAGGGGTTTACTCAAATAAAAGGAGGAAAAAGGAAAAAAGGGAAAGGATTGTAATAATGTCTTAAAATGTTCATGATTCCTGAAAAATGATTTGAAAATTTGTAAAAGAATGGGAAAAATGGTTCGAATATTGATTTCGGGTGTTTGAAGGATTTTTTTCAATTTGAGGGGTAAAAATGGGAATAAGGGAAAAGAAGGGAAGGAAAAAAAGGAAGAGAAGAGAAAAAAGGAAAAAAAGGAAAAGAGGGATTGAGCAAAAAGGGGACAGAATCTGGTCCCTGAAAAATAAACTTCCTAAAAATTGCAGATTTAAAAAATTATTTTTCCGTTCAGGAAGAAACAAAGCAAAATTCAAAATAGTGGTGGAAACTTTTCAAAAATAATTTTCTGAATCCATGTTGTCGGCTGTATAATAATTACATGCCTCCTCTCCTTTGGAGACACGCAAAGTTGAAATGTTTTGGACATGCTAAATGTCATTAAGTGGACAAACCGCTGAGAAAGCACCTGCCAACCTCCAAAGTCCAAATGTCATCTCGCACACTTGACTAATCTTTTTGTTCTTCCGGTACTCATGGAAAATTTATGTCTCTATTACCCATCAAGGTGTTACCCCTCCCTATTATTATCTTTTTTCGAAGATAAACGAAACTGAAGACTCTCTTAAAATGAAATTTATTTTCCGTTCCTCAAAAATCTACTACAAAACACGTGCCATTCTTATTGACAGTATCAAAATTTTGAAGAGTAAATTTTTATTATTTGTCGTATACACGATGATAAAAAATTATCTTTTCTCATTATATTATCTCTGAGGCATGGTATATAAGTAAAATAACAAATTTTTCGTTCATTAGATGATAAAAAATTCTTTGAATCAGTTACAGCTTAGCATGTCAATAAAATATTCTGTTCACGGAATCAAAAGCTGTTCTGAAATCCACAAAAAGTGCAACAAGTTTCCCTCTCTTCTTACACAAATTCCTCTCTACCAGATAGTTGAGCCCGTGAATATTATCTATCGTCCCCATACCTTTTTCAAAGCTCAGTTGGTTGTGTGGTACACTGCCTTGTCTTCCATTCTTCGGGCCACCCTTCCCCTCTCCAGACCTTATTGCAAATCTCCTACATCTCTTCTTTCACCCCTTCCCCATTATATTTCAGTGCTTCATCCTCTAAGCCATCTTCACCTGTTGCTTTGTTTCTTTTCAATTTCATGATTATGTCACTTACCTCTTCCCGACTAATCTTACCCCCCCCCCCTGTCCTCATCTCCTGCTACTGCCTTTCTTCCTCCGCCCTCCACCCAATTTTTCACGCCTCCTAGCAAGGACTTGAAACATTTCGTCCATTTGTCCATTCCAACTTCTTCATTCATACCCTGCCTTCCCCCTCTTTCCCTGTTCATAACTTCTCATTCCCTCATTTCCCCTACCCCTCTTTTGACTTCTTCCATGTATCTTACCTTCCCCTCCTGTTTCTTTACGCTTAACATCCTTTCGTGCTCTCGTTTCCTCCGATTGAGTTCTCTTGTCTCTGATTCCCTCTTCCTACATCTTCCTACACTCTCCTTCACGCTGTCTTTACTTTCCCTATATTCATAATCTCACCATCCTCTCCTGGAAAAAGATGAAGAGAGATAATGCAGAGTATGGGAGTGGCTGGAGGAGACAAGGAAGCATGCAAAGGAAGGTTCTATAAGAAGAAAAGAAGAGACGGGAGGATGGCAAGGGAAGATGAATAAAAATTCAGGGGAAGAAGGAGTGGGAGAAGAATGCACGGAAGAGGTAGAAAAAACTTAAGAAGTGGAAGAATAAGAATGAGGAATGGTGGTTTAGAGAGAATCAAGTTATCCTATATTTTTAAAGATTTGAATTTATATGTGAAAGCGTGTTACACAGAGATGGAGGAAAGGATGGAAGACCCTAGAAATAACAAGGTGGGCAGAAGATAGAAGAGATTCTTCTTGAGATCGTGGGAGAGAAACAAAAAGCACTATAGGTAATAAGGGATCGGAAAAAATGGAAGAAATGTAGGTACAAGATAGATGGGGAGGATAAGGGAATAACAGAAATGGTATAAGGAAATCAAAAGAGAAAGATTGTCAAAATATCAGGGAAAAGGATAGCGGGGAAGAAGATGGACAATGATAGCTACATGGGGGCTAGGAAATGAAATAAAAAGCATTTCATTGGGAAAAAGATGAAGAAAGATAATTCAGAGTATGGGAATGGGTGAAGGAGACAAGGGAGCATGTAAAGGAAGGTTCTATAAGAAGAAAGGAAGAGACGGGAGGATGGCAAGGAAAGATGAATAAAAATTCAGGGGAAGAAGGGGTGGGAGAAGAATGCACGGAAGAGGTAGGAAAAGGTAAATAGGTGGGAGAATAAGAATATGGGCTGGTGGTGGAGAGAGAATGACGTTCTCTTATATTTTTTGAGATTTGAATTCATATGTGAAAGAGTGTTAGACAGAGATGGAGGAAAGGATGGAGGACCCTAGAAATAACAAGGTTGGGAGAAGAAAAAAGAGATTTTTCTAGAGATCGTAGGAGAGAAGTAAAAAGCACTAAAGGTTATAATGGACTAGAGAAAAAATGTCAAGAAATGCAAATACAAGAAGGATGCGGAATAAAAGTAAGGGTATAAGGAATAAGGGACGTAAGGGGAAGTAAGGGAATACAAAAAATAAATGGTATTAGAAAATTAAAAGAGAAGGATTGTCAAAATATCAGGGAAGACGATAGGGGGAAGAAGATGGGCAATAATAGCTACATGGAGACTAGGAAATGAATTAAATAAAGCTCTGTATTGGGAAAAAGATGAAGATAGATGATGCAGAGTATGGGAATGAGTAGAGAAGACAAGGGAGCATGTATAGGGAGGTTGTGCGAGAAGAAGGGAGAGACTGGACGACGGCAAGGGAATTTAAATAGGATTTCAGCGGAATAAGGGATGGGAGAAGAATACACGGAAGAGGTAGAAAAAATTAATTTGCTGGAAGAATAAGAATAAGGGATGATGGTGGAGAGAGAATCACGTTATCCTATATTTCTTAAAATTTGAATTCATATGTGAGCGAGTGTTACAAAGAGGTGGAGAAAAGGACGGAGGACCCTTGCAATATCAAGGTGGGGAGAAGAAAGAAGAGATTTTTTTAGAGATCGTTGGAGAAAAGCAAATAGCACTAAAGGTTATAAGGGACTGGAGAAAAAATGTAAGGAAATGCAAATACAAAAAGGATGGGGAATAAAAGTAAGGGTATAAGGAATAAGGGAAGTAAGGGGATACAAAAAATAAATGGTATTAGAAAATCAAAAGAGAAAGATTGGCAAAATATCAGGGAAGAGGATAGTGGAGCAGGAGATGGACAATTATAGATACATAGGGACTAGGAAATAAAGTAAAGGAAGAATTGTACTTGGAAAAAAATAAAGAGAGATAATTCAGAGTATGGGAATGGGGGGGGGGGAGTCAAGGGAGCATGTGAAAGAAGGTTGTAAAAGAAGAAAGGAAGAGACAGGAGGATGGCAAGAGAATTTGAATGAAATTCAGGAAAAGAAGGAATGGGAGAAGAATGGACGGAAAAGATAGAAAAAACTAGGAAGGTGGAAGAATAAGAATAAGGGATGGTGGTGATATAGGGGAGAACATTTTTTTGTAGAAGAAAGATGTGATGGAATCGAAGTAACGTAAACCCTTAGGGGACACATTATAAATAAAGAAGAAGTTTTAGAAGAAATCGTCCCTAATTATCTGTTCCATCATTCGTCGTGCTGATATTCATGCAGATTGAACTTGCATTCCTGGTACGTTTTTGCTATAATAATAATTTGGTCTTGTCCGTTGGATTCGCGCGTTTATGTCGAAGGTTGGCCACGCGGGTGCGTAATTTCGCATCTGGGCCCTAAGGGCAACGGGGAGTCTAAAATTATTTTTTTCCATTCACTTCTTCACTGATGACACCGCAACCGCATTAGGTACTGTCCAAAAAAATCGTGAAACGTACGCGCAAAGATGGCAATTTTGGAAATTAATCCGATCCTGATTTGGCCTTTCTTCGTTTTACTTCTCTTGGTACTTTTTTTTATGTATTCGCTGTCGACAAAGTGGATAATGCCAAGCTCAAGCAAGTCTTGCAAAAGTATGGGATGAAAGGCTGACTTCCAAAAGCAGTAAAAGCAATATATGATAGTAGTGAAGCGAGTCTAAGAGTAAATGGACAACTGAGTGATTGGTTTGGAATTATCTGAGAATGGCTCTTCTTGACGGCAAACAGAGGGGGAAAATACTAGTTCAGTAGAAATGCGGAAGATGATGAGAGAGGCAATGAAAAAGGAGGAAGAGAGGAGGAATCAAACAAGAAAGCAGGAAGGAAATGATTGAGCTGTGAAAAGATATAGGGAAATAGGAAAAAGTAGAAAGAAAATTTAGAAAAGAGGATGCAGACCTTAGGAAAGAGGCTACAGAACTAGGGACATTCCATAAAGAAGGCAGGGGGGTTGGAAAGTAGAATGAAAAGTATGGAAACCACAAATCGTGAGTTGAGTGTTGTGGAAAGTGAGAATACTGATGAGAGAAGGTTGAGAAGGATAGAGAAAAGAATATAAATCGAAGAGAAAGAAGGAAGAAAAAAATAAAGTGATAAAAGGCCTAAGATTAGAGGGGGAGGAGCTAAAAGAAGGGGTGAAAGAAGTGCTAGGAAGGATGAAAGCGAGGGTGGAGATTGAGAAAGTGACAAGTATAGGAAAGGAGAGGCGGAGGGGGAGGGGGTTGTCCCTATAAGATGAGTAAATTAAATCATAAGAGGGAAGTGGCTGCAAAGAGATGGGAGTCATATGGAAAACAGGAGAAAATAGATATAGTGAGATCGGGATAGAGAGAAAGCAAAAAAAGACGGTAAAGGAAGAAAGGAGTAGATGGGAAATGTAATACTTGAATGTAGCAGGATCGGAGAGTAAAGATAGAGAATTTTTGAGAAATTTGTAACAGTAGGAAATGGTAGTAATGATGAAAACTTGACTAGATGGAAAGCGATTGAAAAAAGCAAGGGGAAGATTACCAAGAGTTTTCAGTTGGTAGGTTCAGAATGTAAAGATAGAAAACGAGGAAGGCAAAGTAATGGAGGAAAGGTGATAGGAATGAGGAAGGAATATATAACAGAGAAGGGTAGCAGAGTGATGAAGGGATCAACAGAAGGATGGTTGGTAGAAGAGTTAAATAATGGAAAAAAGAGATAGGAGATAGTGAGAGTACATGTGAATGGGGATATGCAAGAGAAATTCAAGAAAATGAGAGAAGTGGAGAAAGAAAATAGAGAAAGGATTAGCGTTGTGATAGAAGAAGATTTTAACGCAAGGAGATAGACGGAGATAGGAAAGGGGAGGACAGTTAGGGAAAAAATCTAAATACGAGGTACTACATCGGAAAGGGGAAAAATGGTTGAAGTGCTTAGAGAAGATGGGATGGTTCATTTTGACCGGGAATTAGGTGGTGACAAAGTTGAATATATACTCTCAGGAGGTAAAAGAGGAACGGTATTAAAGATAAGGGTGAAGGGGAAGTGAAGGTGAAAAGAACAGGTAAAGGGGATTAGTCAATAGAACGAAGAGAGCAATTTAAGAAAAAGCTGAAGAAGGTAAAAATGGGAGAAGGAAATGTACATAAAGAGATGGGAATAGTGTTAGGAGAAATAAAAAGAGGATGAGGGAGAACAAGCAAAAAACAAGTGAGTGAGGGAGGAGTAGGGAATGAATGGGATGAGGAATATGAAGAGAAAAAGAAGGGAGTGAGAAAGAAACTAAGTAGATGGAGAAAAGGGAAAAGTAGTGGAGATGAATATATAAGAAAAAAGAAAGAATATACTGAGAAGCGTGATAAGAAAAAGAAGATCGAAACAAAAGGTTTGAAGAGAAGCCAGAGGAGGCTAGAACAGAGAAAGAGGTTCGGAAAATAGGAGATAAAGAGAGAACAAAGAAGATAAGGATAAACCAGGAAATCGAGATGGTAGAACAGAAACAGAATTTCATGGATCTGCTAGAAAGGCTAGAAATAAAGTTAGGGAGGGACGAAGAGAAGGCAGGGAAGGTCACGAGGAAGAGAGATAAAAAACAAGAGAAGAAATAATAATAAATTTTTAAGGAATAATCAAAGAAGGGGAATCTCCTGGTTTGGATGGAATTCCAAATGAAGCATGAGAATATGGTCGCGGGGGGGGGGGGGGGGAACTTGATGAGTAGACATGGATAATGTGCAATAGGATATGGGGAGGGATGGCCAGAGTTATGGAAAGTAGGGGTAGGGGTACCGATATTATAAAAGGCAAAGGAGAGAAGGATAAGGATTATAGGGGAGTGACGCTAATGTTAACCTTGTATAAGTTATATGAAACAGTATCATTGGAGAGATGAAAGAAAGAATTTAAGGGAAAGAAGAAAGTGCGACTGAATCAGACGGAGTTAAGGGAAGGAATGGGGGTGATAGACAACATATATGTTCTATATCATCTGAGAAATAGAAGGATTAGAAGGGAGGAGGGAGGAATGATATCTATGGCCGCAGATTTGGAGGCGGCATTTGATTCACTGGACCGGGAAGAGATGGAAAAAAATATGGTGAAAATAGGTATAAGGGAAGGCCTGATAAAGAAAGTGTAGGAATCTTTATCTCAGACTTGGAAGGAGAAATGAAGAGAAATATTAAGATGGGAAGGAAATGCAATTGAATTAAGAGAGGAAAAAAATAATGAGGTTCAGAAAAGAAGGGGAGGGGGGTATGGACTAGGAGATGAGAGGGAGTAAAGATAGGAGAGGTAAAAGAGTTCAAATATTTGGGATATGCCTTGTAGGCAAATGGAGATCATAATGGGGTTAGAAGGAAAGGGAAGAGAAGGAAAGGGAAGAGAAGGAAGGGGAAGAGATGGAAAGGTTACAGGAACGATATGTAAGATGGACTCTAGGAGTGGATTGGAGGACACCTGTATACATGGTGAGAGAGGAAGCGCAAAAGGATAAATCAAGTATCAAAGCAGGGAAGAGGTCATAGAAATGTGGAGAGAAGCTCAGGAAAGAAAAGGGAGAAGAGTCAGCGAAAGAATGTCTGCAGGAGGTAAAAGAAAGAAGAGGGAGGGGGATTGATTTATCGGAATGGGAAGAAGAAAGTAGAATTTGACAGATAGAGATATAGGAGATGGAATGGGAGTAAGCTTTGAAGGATAATAGGAAAAAGATGAGGAAAGACGAATAATAAAAAGATGCGAAAAGGATAAAGAGGCTAAATGTCATAAATGGTATCATATAACGAAAGAGGAAGGACTACCGAAGTATTTACAAAAGAGGTGAGGAGAGAGAAGATGGACAAGAATAGCAAGATTTAGATTAGGAATGATGGTATGGTCATGTTGAGAAAATGAGTTCAGGAAACGTTATGGAAACAAAAGAGCTCGCATGAAGAGCAGTAAGGATGTAAAGGAAGCAAAAGATGTAGGCAAAAACACATAGGCAATAAATTCATTCCTATAATAAATCAGAAGGTTTCTGAAAGCAACCTACTTCCTGCGATGAAATTCATGAAGATATTTGTCCCATAATTATTTTTGACTCTGATAATTGAGTTAATGACGTAATTAGTCGAGAGTTTGATAATTAGCGATCAAGTCCGTCCAGGTTCGTACGTGAAGGCGCGTGGCCGCGATTTATAGGAGGCCGCTCGCTTTTATGTTTTTAAACCTTGCTGATAAAGATGTTCAGTGGTCACGGCTCCTTTTGTGGGTATGATCAAAAAATCATTATTATTATAAAAAATTACACACTAAATATCGCTCAATTATGAATTTATGATTGACCTTTTGATATTACTTATTGATAGAAAATTTTTTCCATTGTTAAAATTTGAAAATCTCACAGCACCAAATATTTCATATTTGATAAAATTATAATATTGTCGGGTGTTTCTTTTATTTAATGAATTTCTTTTTTTTCGATATATATGTAGCCGGGAATTATATTATTTCAGGAGTTCTTTATTTTGAATATTTTCTATTTTGGAAATTTCACAGTGTCAGGAATTTTATATTTCGACATTTTTTAGTTGTTTCAAAAAGTTTTTGTTATTGTTATCGATTTATAAAGTAACTTTATCTGGAGTACTTTTGACATAGAAACTCACTATCGTCACATTTCCAGTAACATTTATATTTTACGAATAAATATTTTCGAAATTTGATTCTTCCAAATTTATATTTACAAAGAAAAATGAATATTAAACTATTAAACGCTCAAGTTAAATTTTTTTCATTTTTCTAAAAGTGTTGAAATAGATTTTCGGAAATAATAAATTATCAAGAGAAGATATTTTGAATAAGATGAACATTTTCAACCCAAAAATTTTCTTCCAACAAAGTAGTGGAATTTGGAACCAAAAAAATCAATTTTCACTGGAGAAGTTTAATTACCTACCAAGAAAGAAGAATTTGTGACAAATCAGTCAAATTCGAACCAAACAGAATTATTTTCTATCAGAGAGAAGAGAGAGCTAGAGAGTAATTTTTTCACAACTTTCAGAAAAACAATATTTAAATGATCAATTATTTAAATATTGACAAGACCAGTAGACAGAAAAAATTAACATCATGATATTATTTTCTATCAATATTGTTGAATTTTGAAAAGAATTAATTTCCTCAACAAATAATGAAGTTAATAATTAGGAAAAATTAATTTCGAACTATTCAATTTAGAACTTTCAAATTCAATTATTGTGTTCAAAATTCAACAATAACTTTTGTGCAGAAACGTACAATATGGTTATGAACTCCTCTATTTTATTAAAATTTTTTCATTTTCGTTGAAAAATTTATCCATTTCAGTTTGAGACTCATTGGTTTTGTTGGAAATGCATCATTTCGTTTGAAATTGATCTATTTCTTTGGAAATCCGTATTTTCTTATAAAAATGAGCTTTTTGAGATAACAAATATATTTTAGATGGAAGAAAAAGGAATTTTCAACATAGAAGTTCAACTTCTGAACACTAAAAACCAACTAAATAGTTTATTCATTATGAAAATATTTATATTTCTAACAAAATACTTGAAATCCTTACAAAATACGGAATGTTTAACAACAAAATCAAATTCCAACTGGATACTTAATTTTTCCACCAAAACATTGAATGTAAAAAAAGACCTTTTACGAAAAAGTTAAATTTCTAACGAAAGAAATAAATTTTGAAATTATGATAAATAATTTCTAGCAAAATAGGTAAGCTTTTAATCAAGTAGCTGCATGAAAAAATGGATTAAAAAATTATATTTGATTAAAATTCAAATGAAGTGAGAGAGTAGATTAACTTTAACCAGAAATAGGATATTTATATTTTTGGTTTTGCTGGAAATGCATAATTTTATTTGAAATTGAACTATTTTGTTAGGAATTCGTTTTTTCTTATAATTAGCTTATTTTATTAATAAGCTTAATAGCTTTTATTAATTACAATTAGCTTTTGGAGGTAAAGAATGAATTTCAGACAGAGGAGAAAGGAATTTCCAACAAAGTAGTCCAACTTCTAACCACTAAAAACCAACTAAATAGTTTAATTTTCATAAAAATATTTAGATTTCTAACAAGATACTTGAAATTCCAACGAAATAAGGAATGTTTAATAATAAAGTTATATTCCAACTGGATACTTGATTTTTCTACCAAATCATTTAATGAAAAAAAAACCTTTTATGAAAAAGTTAAATCTGTAACGAAGGAAATGATTTTTGAAATTAGAAAAAATAATTTCTAACGAAGTAGATAAGCATTCAACCAAGTAGCCTAAAAAAATGGATTAAAAATCAAATTTGATAAAGTTCAAATTAAGTGAGAGAGTAGATTACCTTTAACAAGGAATAGAATATTTATCTTTTTGGTTGAAAAAATTAATTCTCAATAAAAAGAGGGATTTCAATAAAACATGTAGATGAATTTCCAATCGCAGAGAGGAATTTTCATTTCAAATAACGAATCTTTAGAAAATTTAATTTTCAAGAAAAGATTTAAAAATGTAACCTAAAAGATGATTTTTAACAAAGATTGATTATTTTCCGTAAATGAAATAGTTGAATTTTCAACTGACAGATGAATTCATAATTCAAAAAAATTGAATTTTATCAAAGAAGATAAGCTTCCAACCAAGTAGCTGAGTTTTTCGAAAAGTGGATTGAAAAATTAAAGTGAAGTGAAAAAGCTGTTCAACTTTAATCAGAACAGAATTAATTTAAGAAGAGAAAGGTAAAAATTTATATTTAAGGCTTAAAAAGATTCGTATTGAAAAAAAACCATTTATTTCAAACAAAAGAGACGAATTTTGAACAAAATAGTTGACTCCTCAGCAAAAGCAGATTAGTTTCCAAATAAAAACGATCAATTTTGAAATAAAAGTATCAATTTCAAACTCAAAAATAGAAGATTTAGGAGAATCAGAAGAATTTTGATCTAAAATGACGAACCTTAGCAAAAAATTAAATTTTCAAGAGAAGAGTCAAAAATTCAACCTGAAAAATGAATTTTGAATTTCAAAAAAATAATTTTGCAAGAGGTAGATAAGCTTTCAACCAAGTAGCTGAATTTTGGGAAATACCGGGGAATACCGAAATTTTCTACAAGATAGTTTAATTTTCGATAAGAGTGTATAAATTTCCAACTGGAATAATAAATTTTCTTTACAGCTCTATTTGAATATTTTGAGTGATATATCTGAAACATCACAAGATAAATTTCTAACGAAGGAGATGAATTTACAAATATTTTGATAAATCTTTGACCAGAAATACAAATTTTCAACCGAATATTTGAATTTCAAACCAAGAACAATAACTTTTTGGAAAAGATGTTAAATTTACAACCAATAAAAATGAATATTCAACACTCAAGTTGAATTTGTTTATTTTTCTAAAAGTGTTTTAATAGATTTTTGGAAATGAAACATTATCAACTGAAGAGGACACATTTTTATTAAAAAAGTTAAATTTTCAAATAAAGAAATTATATTTTGAATAAAAGAAACATTTCAACCATAACATTTTCTTATAATAAAGTAGTGGAATTTTAAACAAAAAAAAATTAAATTTCAATAGAGAAGTTTAATTACTTACCAAGAGAGGAGAATTTTGGACAAATCAGTCAAATTTGAACCGAACAGAATGATTTTCTATCAAAATATTGAATTTTGAAAGAAAAGAACTTCTTGAACAAATAATGAAATCATCAACTAGGAAAAATGAATTTTGAACTATTCTGAAAAATGTAGAATTCAATTATTGTGTTCAAAATTCAACAATAACTTTTATATAGAAACATACTGTCTGGTTCAAAACTCCACTGTTTTATTGAAATTTTTTCTTTTTGCTTGAAAAATTTCACCATTTCAGTTTGAGATTCATTCGTTTTGTTGGGAATGCATTATTTCGTTTGAAATTGAATTTTTTTTTTTTTTGAAAATTCGTTCTTTTTGTATAAAAAATAGTTTTTTCCAACTGAAATTTTTACTATTCTATTTCTGGTAAAGAATTAAATTATTTTTTTGAAATTCCATTCACTCTCGTAAAAGTTGTCTTCTCTTGTCGAAAATTATTCTTCTTAGATAATAAGAGTGCACTGATTTCCTAGAAAATTGTCTCTTTGGTTGAAAATCTTGAAAGAAGTGGTTCTGAATAATTATATTTTAATCGAAACATCATTTATTCATTTAACAATTTGATTGTTTTTCTCAAATTCAACAATTTTGAAAGAAAATAATTATATAATGTGCTTTGAAAATTGACCGTTTTGTCAAAAATTCGTCTTTTATAGTAAGAAATTAAACTTCTTGATTGAAAATTAATCCCTTTGTTTTGAAATTCAATTTCTTTGTTGCATTTCCTGTTCTTGTTTTTGAACATTTGTCCTCTTTGGTTGATGATTCAGTTTTTCAGATTCTTCAGTTCAAGTGATTGGAGATGTATCTCTTTGGCTCGGAATCAATCAATTTCGTAAAAAAAATGATCTTTTTTGTTTTGAAATTCAATTTTGGTTGAAAAAGATTCTTTGAAAATTGAATCAATGGAAAGCAGAACCGAGCGAGCGCGCGGCCTTGTTGGAAAGGGAGGGGGTGCTGGTACGAAACGGAAGAGGTGAACGCCGGCCGGTAGAGAATATTTTTAATACGTTTTTCAAAACTAAGCTCGCGATATCTTCGAAACTACAGGAAATTTTTCATTGAAATTTTGATACAAAATTCTTCAGGCTTCAGCGATGCCGTCAAAATGAACAACTAATTTTTTCGAACATAATTAATTATAAACGAAACATTTACAATTTCCTCGAAAATTGCACTTGAAATTTAAAATTTTCTAAATAATCAATCGATTATTATCAAAATTTCTGAGAAACTCCTCCATCGACTGAACAAAATTGTCAATTTCACAAATTCCAAAAATTTGAATTTTAAGGACAATTTTTGACGAAATTCGGAATGTTTTGTTTATGATTAATTACATGTTTAAAACAATCATTTGCATTAAATGCTTAAAATATTAAAATTGATATTGCTAAGTTTAAAAAACTCTTTCTAAGATGAAAAACTCATTTCTTTGAAGAGCAAAGTTATTTCAGGAAAATATTGAAGAATCATTGAAAAATCTTTTGTAGTTCCGAAAATATCGGGAGTTTAGTTTTGAGAAACGTATTAAAATATTCGATACGAGCGTTCGCCTCTTCCGTTTCGTAGCAGCATCCCCTCCCTTTCCTACTAGGCCGTGCGCTCGCTCGGTTCTGCTCTTCGGTTAAGGATTATTCCGTCAGAAATTTGTCTTCTTCCGTTGATGATTCACGATGTTTGAGAATCCCCGGAAACACTTTGAGAACACAGAAGTTAATTTCAGTGTGTAATAGATTAAAATGCATTTGTACTGGTTAAAAATCAATTCCTAAAAATGATAATTCCACTATTCAAGTGAGAGATTCGTCAGTTTGTCGGGTTTAAATTCATAAGTCTGGTGAAAAATCCAACTGTTATCTTCAAAATTTATCTCTGGAAATCGAACTATTGATAGTTAGGAGTTTATTTTTCCTGGTACAAAATTGGATTAGTTGTTCAACAAGTTGATTATTTGGTTTGATATTTGTTAATTTTCATAGAAAATCGTTCTTTTCAAGAAATTAAATATAACTTCATCGGGCCCTAATGACGTAAAAATATGTTTCGAGGATTTGATTAGTTAAATCGGTCGGCGAAGTAGATTTCTTGGTTTGTGGATGGTAAACAGAGTCTTTTGTAATAACTGATCAAAGTATTAAAAATGAGACTCAAAGAATAAAATTCTATAACTTTTCTCATTGATATGTATAACTAGGAAGCGTATACTTTTTGTGAGAAGAGAATCGACGGACCGCGCCGTAGCTCAATTGGGAGAGCACTTGTCTGGATAGCGAGGGGTCCTGTGTTCGGATCCTAGGGGAGAGAGTCCGAAAAAAAATGGAAAAAAATTAAAATTCTGTAATTGTGTATATAATTGTGACCGCATCGTACCTCAGTTGAGACAGCACTCGCCTGGATAACGAAAGGTTCTGGGTTCGGATCCTAGCTGAGTGAGGAAGTCGGTCCTTTTTTCACAGACACTTTCATTTAATTTCTTAAACAGGAAGATTTTCTATCAAATTTTGAACAAAATCATTAACTTATTAAACAGATAATCAAACTTTCTACAAAAAAGAAACTCCTAACTATTAATAGTTGGATTTTCAATCAGAGACAAATTTTCAAAAAAACAGTTGAAGTTGGAACCACAAAGGATAACTCTTTTACAAAGATGTTAAATTTTTAACTGGACTCATTAAATTTAACTGCCCAAACTGATGAATGGCTCACTTAAATTGTGGAATTTTTAGTTTAAAATTTATTATTAACCAATACAAATGGATTTTAATCTTCTAAACTCGGAAAATAACTTTTGTAGGTTGTTGGCGGTATAAGAATGGTTTCGTGTATCAAAAGTATAATTTGAAAATCTCTGATTTTTGTTTTCACAACAAATTTGTCAGTTTTATACCTACTATAGGGGACATTCTTTTACAAATCGTACAGATTTGGACGAAAGTTGGCCGACCCATTTTTGATTGAGCTAATATTTTTTTCACATGTTCTTTATTGAAAAAGAGAAGATACGTATTTGAGGATTTTTTTATTTTGCAATTTTTTGAGAAATAGGAGGGGTTGAAAAATTGAGAATTTGATTGGAGACTATTTTTTAAAAATGCTTAACTCCTGTTCAATTTGAGCTAGAGACATTTTTTTTCCATTCGAAAGGTAAAAGAACGAGCTTTGATAAAAAGATCATTCCAAATATATTATCAACAAATTAAAATTGTTAGAAACAATTAAAATTTTAAAATTGTTTTTTAACTAATTTGACCCCCATGAATTAGGTTCTCAGTATTTTTATCGTATTCTTCGTCCAATTGTTGATCGAAAATGATATATTTCATAATGGCGAAGCTATTATTACTATCAGAAAAAATTTAATGTATCTAGCGGTGTCGAGCGCGGTACCTCACATCGGCGCGCGTATCACATTGACGATTTTCTTCTTTGATATCGTTTTTCTCTTAAATATGAATGATTATTATATATTTTCAAATTAATAATCTTATTTCTTAGACAAGATAGCTTTATTACAAATTCAAGAAATAAATAAATAATAAGAAGGAGAAGAAAAACATCATTATTGAAAATGTAGATTACTTTATTAGGATTATTAGGATTATTATATAGATTTCTTAATCAAGAGAGACGAGTTTATTAGAATACAGTTGGAATATCAAACTGAAAGTCTATCCATGAAGACGAATTTATGAAATAATACATTTTTGGAAGAAAAGAGACGAATTTTCTAGAAGCTAGTTAAAGTTTCTAGAAGGTAGTTGAATTCTCACCCTAGAAAGGTAAATTCTAAACAAAAAAGTTAATTTTCAATCTTGCAATTTTAATTTTCTATCAGAAGAGATGAACATTGCTGATCCAGAAGAACAACTTCAATTCAAAATCATAAAATATTTACAAAACAGTATTCAATGATTAACAAAAGAGTCAATTATTAAAAAAACTGATCCAATCCTAATGGACAAATCGCCTATCCAAGAAGACGAATTTTGAAAATAAGAATTTTTTTTCAACAAAAAAGACGAATTTTCTAGAAGGTACTCAAAGCTTCTAGAGGGTGGTTGCATTTTTAACCTGAAAAGTTAAACGCTCAACAAAAAAGTTAATTTTTAACATTAAAATATACATTTTCTACCAGAAAAGATGACTATTTCCAATCCAGAAGGACAAATTACATCCAAAAGGATGAAATATAACCAAAAAAGCATTGAATTTTTAACAAAAAAAGTTATAATAAAAAAAACTAATCCAATCCAAATGGACAAATCGTCAACCCGAGAAGACAAATTTTGAAAGTAATAAATTTTTTTCAAGAAAAAAGATGGATTTGATAGAAGGTAATTAAATCTTCCAGAGGGTTGTTGCATTTTCAACCTGTACAGTAAAATCCTCAACGAAAAAGTTAGTTTTTAACGTTGAAATATAAAATTTCTATCGGAAAAGATGGATATTTCCAATCCAATGTTTTCTGGTAGAAAATTTATATTTCAACGTTAAAATGAACTTTTTTGTTGAGCGTTTAATTTTTCAGGTTAAAAATCCAACCACCATCTAGAAGCTTTAATTACCTTGTATCAGATTCGTCTTTTTTCTTGAGAAAAATTTATTAGTTCCAAAGTCTGTCTTCTTGGATGGACGATTTGTCCATTTGGATTGGATTAGTTTTTTTTTTATTATAACTTTTTTTGTTAATAATTCAATGCTGTTTTGTTAATATTTCATGATTTCATCCTTTTGGATG
>WSXT02195192.1:0-19290 GCA_011762715.2 Neuroterus valhalla
ATTTAGACTGTGGGGGGGTGTGGGGGGGGGGGGGGGGGGGGGGGGGCATGCCGTCGTGTTCCTCCTCTGGATTCACGCTTGTTATATTCACGCAGTTAACCTCCGAGACATTTCAATCGTTATTTATTATATTTAAACACACGCTAAAATGATTTTAATTTAACAGGTTCAACTGCATTTCAAGCTTTTTTGACTCTCACACTATAAAAGTATTTACTTAGAAATGCTGTTTTTTTCTTCAACAGAAGAGAGGAGTACCATGAAAAAATATCAACATTTTTTTCTTATTCAGAGGGCACAGTTCACGAATTGTGAGAGAAGCTTGTATTGATTGTTCCATCGTCTGAACAAAGAGGATGTAGTGTGCCATTGTTTCCATACTTTTGGATAGATTCTATTTTCAAGTGGGCTGCGTTTTCTAGTACCACCCTATACTAGTTCAACAAGTGATTCAAAGAGATTTTCTTTTGTTTGACATGCCGAAAGGAAAATGGGGCCTTTATACCTCTGCTTGAATTATTATAAGAGTTTCCACAATTCTAATTATCTTTATACTATATACTTTCACGAGATGAATTTTTCCACGATTCTCTTGAAAAACAAAAAATTAGCAAATTTGCAACTGTAATACTTAGTTTTATTTTTAAATATAGTATTTCATGTTGTTTGAGGTATTTGGTACTACGATGAAAAAGTATAACAAAAACTCGAGCAAAATTGTTCTTCATAATTTGAGATAAATTGAAGTTATACAGCAAAAACCACGCATGAAAGGACAATCTCAGTGAACGAAACCACGTGTCGTCTAAGTTGAATTTGAAATTTGAAACTCACATCGTCGTCCACGTACTCGTGAAACTTTTGCATCCTGCTAACTTTCCGCGCAGTAATGGTGCGGAGAACTAGCCAAACTTCTAGGGGTAGAGACCCATAACTCATAAGAATTAATCCCCGTTTTATCGAAAAACAATTTCAATGGCTTCGAATCATTCTTCTAGTCATGTTTCAAGTCCAAAAACGAAGAAGATACTTTCTCGATTTGGGAAATAAATCTTTGAGACTCTGGAGAATGCAGCTGTGTGCTTTCCATTAAAATGAAAGTCTGACGACAGGGGTGTCCAACGCGAGGATGGCGCGCTTCTCCTTCCTTCCCCTTCTCCGAGCGCTTCTTCGAGAATTCTCTTCTCGTGTCCCCTTTTCACATCGCGCTCACCGCATGAACGCATCCAAAGTAGTAAGAGAGGGGATTGACGAGTGACAGTTATTTACACCGTTGCTCACGCGTTGGACACCTCTGGTCTGAAGACTAGCAGCTCAATAAGTACCATAAATACACAATTTTCGGTTTTCTACTTGTCTGTTTTTTCATCAATATCCCATAATAATTTAATGTAACAGAACCCATTTTATGAAGAATTACTATCTTATAACAATAATAAAGTAATATTTCAGATATTTATTCATTTTCTTCTCTATTATTCGTTACAAATGAATTTGAATTATTTCAACAGAACTTATGTCTATAAATGTGCAATTTTTTTCTAGTATCGATTTGGATCATTAACTTTATATTTTTTCAAGAACGTGGCTCTGACCCGTTATTTGATAACAATTAGAGTTCTAGCACAACCAATGTGGAGCGCGTCTGCTTGCCAATAAATTGTCCTGTTTCGTTGATTAAGACCGAATGTGAAGAATCCTATTTCTGATAATAAGACGTCTCCTTTTGTCCATTTTTACATTCCCATTCTAAATAAGAAGGTATTGGTTTTATGTGAAACGCGACTTTCACGGATTTGATGAAATCTCCACGTTTTGAGAAAAATATTTTATATGTACAATAGACTATTGAATATATCAGGGTGGCGATTCGGAGAACAATTTCGAATTCCCGGTCATTTCACGGTTCTTCATGGTCAAGTTTTTCAATTTTACCGGTAAACTAGAAGTAACATATTTATATTTGTCGCGAAACCCGAACATTTATTTTTATTCATGACACGTTCATTCTAAACATCCTTTAACACAATATATCAAGCATTGCAAAATAAATCAATGTTGGAAAGAATACTCTGATTTTCAACAAAAAACAATCTTCTTCTTACAAAAATTGAAACAGATTGACTTACAATAAAAAAAGCCAATTTACGATAACAAAAAAAAAAAAACAGATTTCTAACAAGAAATTTCATTTTTCAACCAATGTGATAAATTTCCAAATAACATTATAAATCTTTAACCAGAATATTTAAATTTAAAAACAAGAAGATGAATCCTCAACTGAAAATATAAATATTTAACTGGAGCACTTAAATTTCCAACGATGCAGGTGAATATTCAAATGAGAAGATTAATTTCCAAATAGGAAGAGTCATTTTCTAAGAAGAATCATAATGTTTCAACAAAATAGTCGAATTTCAAAGTCAAAGAATAATTTTTTTCAACCAAAAATAGAACAATAAAATTTTAAGTTGAAAAAAACGATTTTAAAGCAAGCATAAGCATTTTTTACAAAAAAAAAAGAATCTCTAACTGAAGAAGTTGAGTTTCCAAACAGATAAATTAACTTTTGCTGAAAAAAATTATTAAACGAAAATTTTAGTACCTAAATTTTTAAGTGGAAAAAAATGTACAACCAAACAAATAGATTTTGAAAAGAAACTATGGAATTTTCAATCGGAATAATTTAAATTTTCAGTTAAAAAAAAAACGAATTTTCAAACAAATTATTACATTTACACTCAAAAGGATAAAGAATCGAATGAAATTGTGAATGTTTAACTGAAGTATTTGGATTTTAAACCAGAAAGATGAATGTTTAACTAAAATGATGAAAATTGAACTAGAATATTTCAATTTTGGACAAGAAATTAATTTTCAACCAAAAAAATACAACTTCAAACAAAAAATATAATTCTTCAACGGGATGGCTGAAATTCGAACTGTAAAAGTAAAAATTTTCAACCAAAAATGGAACAATAACATTTCAAGTTGAAAAAACCAATTTTAAAGCAAGCATAAGTATTTTATATTAAAACAAAAAGAATCTTTAACTGAAGAAGTTGATTTTCTAAATAAATAAATCAACTTTTGCTAAAAAAGATTATTAAACGAAAATTTGAGTACTTAGATTTCAGATTGCAAAAAGTAAATGTTCAACTAAACAAACAGATTTTGAAAAGGAACTATGGAATTTTCAATCGGAATAATTTAAATTTTCAGTTAAAAAATGACAAAAAAACTTCGAATTTTAAACCAGAAAGATGAATGTTTAACTAAAATGATGAACATTTAACTAGAATATTTCAATTTTAGACAAGAAATTAATTTTCAACCAAAAAAATACAACTTCAAACAAAAAATACAATTTTTTAACGGAATGGTTGAAATTCGAACTGCAAAAATAAAAATTTTCAACCAAAAATGGAACAATAACATTTCAAGTTGAAAAAACCAATTTTAAAGGAAGCATAAGTATTTTATATTAAAAAAAAGAATCTTTAACTGAAGAAGTTGATTTTCTAAACAGATAAATTAACTTTTACTGAAGAAGATTATTAAACAAAAATTTGAGTACTTTGATTTTAGATTGCAAGAAGTTAATGTTCAACTAAACAAATAGATTTTGAAAAGCAACTATGGAATTTTCAATCGGAATAATTTAAATTTTCAGTTAAAAAATAACAAAAAAACTAACTTTCAAAAAAATCATTACATTTTTACACAATATGATGAAGAATTGAATGAAATTGTAAATGTTCATCTAAAGTATTTGAATTTTAAACCAGAAAGATGAATGTTTAAAGAAAATGATGAACATTTAGCTAGAATATTTCAATTTCGGACAAAAAATTAATTTCCAACCAAAAAAATACAACTTTCAACCAAAAAATACAGTTTTTCAACGAAATGGTTGAAATTGGAACTGCAAGAATAAAAATTTTCAACCAAAAATGGAACAGAAACATTTCCAGTTTAAAAAAACAATTTTGAACCAAGCATAAGTATATCATACTAAAAAAAGAATCTTTACTGAAGAAGTTGAGTTTCTAAACAGATAAATTGAGTTTTGTTGGAAAAGATTATTAAACGAAAATTCGAGTACCTAAATTTTAAATCGAAAAAAAAAATGTCCAACTAAACAAATAGATTTTGAAAAGAATCTATGGAATTTTCAATTGGAATAATTTAACATTTCAGTTTTTAAAAATTACTTATAACAAAGAGAACTAACTTTCAACGAACAATAAAAACTAACTGTCAGACAAATTATTACATTTATAAACAAAATGATGAAGAAGCGAATGAAATTGTAAATGTTTAACTGAAGTAGTTGAATTTTGAACCAGAAAGACGAATGTTTAACTGAAATGATGAACATTCAACTAGAATAGTTCAATTTTTGACAAAAAATGAATTTTCAACCAAAATAATGCAATTGTTAACCAAAAAATACATTTTTTCAACGGAATGGCTGAAATTCGAACTGTAAAAATGAAAATTTTCCAACAAAAGTGGAATAGTAAGATTTTTTACTTGAAAAATTGATTTCAAATCAAAAATAAGAGTTTTCAACTAGATGAATGTTCGACTAAAATTAAAGATGTTTGACTGTATAACTTGAGTTGTTAAACGCAAAGAAGAATTTCTTAAGAAGAATATTAACTTCCGAAGAAAAAGATAATTTTCTAGAAAAAATTGACTTTTCAAAAAAATATGTGAAGTTTCAACGAAATAGTTGAATTTCCCACTCAAAAAGACAAATTTTCACCGGAATGTCGAATTTCGAACTAGTAAAGATCAATTTTCCACTAAAAATGAAACAGTAAAATTATCAGTTGAAGTAATTGATTTTCAACCAAACCGATGGGTTTTCAGGGATAATGATGAATCTTCGAATGAATAGATGTAGTTTAAGCAAAAAGATCAATTCTTGACCATAAAGAATAATTTTCTACAAAAAGGCAAATTTTCCACGAAGTACATTCTCAAAGAAATAGTTTAATTTTCAAATTCAAAAATCAACGTTCAACTAAATATTAAATTTTCACCAAAAAAAGATGAATTCATTTTTAACAAAGTAGTTACAATTCCAACCAGAGGTGAATTTTGAATCGAAATAATGCAACTTTAAGAAGAAAATTTAAGTTTCAACAAACAAGTTTAAATTTCAAACTTCGGGATACTAAATCTGAAGTACTTCTTTATTCAAAATTAAGAGGAGGGAACTTTAAAATTGTGACGAATAATTATGAATTGGAGGGACTATTCTTTGAAAATCCTCTCTATCAAATCCGAATTATAATTAGTTCAAAAGAATCACGTTCCATGTAAAAAATTTCCTGTTCCAAGTGAAATTATACTTCTTCACTAAAACCCCCTGCCCTATAATAAAAACTATAATTATTTTCTGAAATTCCCTGTCCCAGCTCAGAAAAATGAGAAAAAGAAAATAAAACGTGATATTAAATTTTTTTGAAAAAATGAAGATAAGAATTATTTCTGTAGGTTTGGGATATCATCAATTCGATTATCAAATTTGAGCCATAGATCAACAAATTTGCAAAATGTTTTTCTTATAATGGAAAAAAAATAAAAATTCTTCCCCTTATTACGTATAGATAAATTGAAATATTCTGAGAATTAGATTAAAGGAACGTTATATTCTTTAAATCATTTTTTTGGGTAGAATTTTAAATAGTCTAGGTTGAGTCAAGTAAATTCCCGGTTTCAAGTTAAATTCCTGATCATTTCCTGGTTTTCCAGTCAAGCTGCCACCCTGTATATTCGTAATTTAGCCTTATCTATTTTTAAGAAATAAAAAAAGCCTGAAAAATTCTTTCTACTGTAATGAAAGTGATAAAATTGTCCAAATGGATAATATTTTTTTTGCTTGCTAGCAGTTTTGTCAGTTCTCGAAAAGCAGGTGCTTTGTGTAAATTGTTCATTTTCATTGCATATTACTACAGTTTCTCTCATATACCAATTTAAATGGAGTATCCACTTTCAAAGAAATGGAAAGTTAATTGAAAATATGTAAATTCTTTAGCGTACACCTAGAACTTCTAAATTAAACCACATTTGGTATTTCAAAGTTATTTATAGTTGATATTGGACCACATCTTGTACACATCATATCCAATATCCCGCAGAGCAGACTTCTTCTCGTTTACTTGTTTCGTGAAATGCAAATTCATCTTGCGTTTAACTGAAAGTTGTTGCTGTTTACGTTCGCGTGCTCGCATCATACTGGATGTTTTCCTGCAACCCTAAATTCTTGTCTTGACGTTGACATGGGTAGTTTAACTTGAATAGTTTTAGTTCATTGGGCTTTTGCTCCTAAAGGATGCGTTTTAGAGTACACATGAAGATAGGCAAATAAAGATAGACAAAATTATATCGATAAAGTGAAGGAAGCACCGTCGCGCCTAGTTGCTTCAGATAAATGCGAAGTTTGAGGTCGTACTTCTTAATTGGTAGGTTCAGGGAATTAGATTATGATTAAAGATTCATTGTCAGAACTTTTGATTTAACTGGCTCTTTGTTTAGAGTCTGGCGGTTAGGGTTTCACCCACCGAGCCACGATACCTGCTCCTTACTTCCCATATTCTGATCAATACCTCCTCTCACTTTCTTCACCATTGTGTCCAGAACCGCTTCGACAATAGCCTATGAAACTTTGAAATCTAACTCTAATCCTTTAAATCAAAAGACCACTTTTCAGAGTTGGTAAGTTTACCTAATTCTACCAACTTGAATATAATCAGGTAAACATAAATTGTGCAGATCAGGATACAATTAAGTGAGAAATGTTTGCTTATCATCAGAAAGAATATTTTAGGAGCAGGCATCGAGCTTGGTTCAGAGGAAGCCCGCAGTAACGGGGTGGCCTGACGTCGTCTCTTAATTAATTATTTACATAGTTATTAAGCCATGCTCGCTCCAAACTTTATTTCCATCGCGAATGGGGAAAATGCGAAAAATAGGTTACTTTTATATCCAACAGGTCTCGCTCAATTTATTGCCATGGTGGTCCCCATACGCATCACTTAACGTGTTTCTTCGAATCACTGCCCAATTTTTTTATTACCTTAGGTGTCGAAAGACATGAATAAAATATAAGTGCCAGAAAATATTTTTCTTGTGGCAAGGACCTGTGTAATAAAGGAGAGTACGCTATAATTTTATTCCATAGTTAGTTTCATGCTTCCGTTAATTCTACTCCAGCGTTAATTCTACTCCAGCGATAATTTTACTCCGACGTTACGTTAAGGTCATTAAGTGCATCCAAACCGCAAGAAAATGAGAAAATTATGGAGGCTGTTTATTGCTTGATATTGTTGAAGGTTCTATGGATGAATAAATAAGCGAAGAAATGTCGTTTGAGAATTAGGGGAAATGTTCTTATAAACTGCAACGTAAATATTTTTTATAGCATTGCAAAGTTTTACGAGGTCTCAGAATTCCAACCTTTTACATCATTATTATGAGTTGGGGTTAAGGAAGCATATTAGCAATAAAGCCACTTATAAGGTCGAACCGAGGACCAACACAATATGTGCTAAGCTTTCCTGATCAAATCAAATATAGGTGTTAAATAAGCATAATCAGGAGGGAAATTTGTTGAACTCCGGAGCCTCAGATTGACGAGTTCAAATCTCGATTATACTGATTTCCTGCCTAGGTTGACTACGTCGCGTCAGTCGCAACAGGTTGAATGATCAAATTATCAATAATGAAATACGGCAAATTATCTGAATGCGTGGGATACACCTGCATTGTGGACAGAGGCGGTTACCACTATTCTTCCTTATTATCTGCGCTACGCATTTCATGCTTGAATAAAATTCGTCTATTTTGACAAGGAAAAAATAATGCAGAGTAGGGTGGTCCGAAAATGTATTAGAAAATTTTTTTCTCGAATTTTTATCCAAAACCCCCGCGAATGTTTTCGAATCCACAAAAAAAAGCATTTTTTTCTTGGAAAAAATTAATATTTATAGGTGGCGCAAGCCCCATGCAGTTTACCACGTATTTCCCATAAGAAAAAAAGACGTTTTTGTTAATTTTATTGAGAATTCTCAATATTAGGTGAATCGAGTTCGAAATTCAACATTTCTTCAAAATTAGTCACAGAATGCGGATAAAATATTACTTTTCAAATATCACCCCCATAAGTCTGTTTTACAGGGTCCCAAAAAACCCCCACAAGTGAAAAAATGGGTTTTTAGAGTTTTTGGCGCTAATTATGATTTTCCTGTGGTTTTTCATACGCAGATTGTTTCAAACACATGAAAAACTACTTTATACTGATAAATGAATGTTTATTTCAATTGTTAAAATAATTTATCACTGTTTTTAGCAACTTTCTCTTGGGAAAGAGTTAGAAAGTCAAGGTTTTTTCTGAATTTTTCAACTTATTTTCAACGTTTCAGTCAAAGCGAGGTAATAATTAATTAAAGTTAACAAAAATAATTGTTTCAACAATTCGTTTTTAATTATAACAATATTCTCTCAGAATAATGCTACAAATTTGCGGTTTTTTCTGAAATTTTCAACTTTTTTCTATTTTTCACCTTTTTTCTATTTTTCACCTAAAGTAAGTAATTCTTTGAATTAATAAGGCAAAAATAACTGTTCAAACAAATTGTGAATGCTCATAGCTATCTTCTTCTAGATTAATACTACATAGTTACGGGTTTTTCCTGAAACTTTTAACTTAGCATCACTTTTCAATTAGATGTTTATCTAAATTGTTTAAAATATTTATTATTGTTTTTGGCAACTTTCTCTTAGAAAAGGGTTACAAAGTCAAAGTTTTTCCTGAATTTTTCAATCTATTTTCAACGTTTCAGTCAAAGCGAGGTAATAATTAATTAAAGTTAACAAAAATAATTGTTTGAACAATTTGTTATCATTTAAAACAATATTATTTTAGAATAATGCTAAAAAGTTGCGGTTTTTTATGAAATTTCCAACTTTTTGTCCACTTTTCACTTAAAGTAAGTAATTATCCAATTTTATTGAGCAAAGATAATTGTTTAAATAAACTGTAAATGTTTATAGCTATCTTCTTCTAGATACAAACTACATAGTTACGGTTTTTTCCTGAAATTTTCAACTTTTTATCTTTTTTCAAATAGATTAATGTAATATTTAATTCATGTTAACAAAATAATTGTTTGAATGATTTAATATCAGTGCTAATAATATTTTTTTTGCTTAATGATGGAAACTTGTGGTTTTTTCTGAAATTTTTAATCTTTCGTCCACTTTTCACTTGGAATCAGTTAATATTTAATTTAATTCAACAAAAATAATTATTTGAATAAATTATTATTGTTTATGGCTATCTTCTCTTAAATTACTGCCAAAAATTTGCGGATTTTTCTGAAATGTTTAACTTTGCTTTACCTTTGTAGTTGTGGAAAGATAATAAATAAAAATTAGAGAGAATCATATTTTTAATACTATTGTATTGTTTTAAATAAATTATTTTTGTTTTTCCCCCAATGTTAAAAAAAATTGATTAAAAAAAAGCTGAATTCATTCAGTTAAATTTTATATTCAAATTTTACACTAAAATAATGGATCTTGAACCCAAAAATTGAATTCTTAAGAAAGTAGTTCAACCTTCAACCAAAGAGTTGAATTTTCGACCTGAAAATATCAATTTTTAATCAGAAATTTAATGGTTTGAATAAAAAAAAAATTTATTTTCAATAGAAACCAATCTAATTTAACCAACAATTAAATCAATTCAATCTAATTGAATTTCATTCAAATTCCATTCAGTAAAAAACTTATCTAAGAAAAAAGGGTTACAAACAATAATAAATTGTTTCAAAAAGTATGTTTGTTCACTCGTATTAATTATCACCTCACTAAGTGAAAAGTGGACAAAAAGTTTAGGAGTTTAGAAAAAAGCCGCAACTTTTAAGCACTAATCTAAGAGCAGAGAGCCATAAACAATAATAATTTGTTCACACAATTATTTTTGTTAAATTAAAATATATATTACTTCACTTTAAGTGAAAAGTGGGCAAAGGATTAAAAATTCAGAAAAAACCGCAAGTTACCATCATTCAGCAAAAAATTATTATTACCAATGATAATAAATTATTTAAACAATTATTTTTTCAACGTGAATTATTCTAATTGAAAAATGATAAAAAGTTAAAAATTTCAAGAAAAAACCGACACTATGTAGTATGAATCTAGAAGAAGATAGCTATAAACACCTGCAATTTGTTTAAACTTTTATTTTTGTTAAATAAAATTAAAGAATTACTTCAAGTGAAGAGTGGACAAAAAATGGAAAATTTCAGAATCAACCGGAACTTTGTAGCATTATTCTCAGAGAATATTGTTATAATTATTATCAAATTGTTTGAACAATTATTTTTGCTAACATTAATTGAGTCTTACCTCGCTCCAACTGAAACGTTAAAAATAAGTTGAAAAATTCAGAAAAAATTTGTAGTTTCTAACCTTTTTCTAAGACAAAGTTGCTAAAAACAATAATGAATTGTTTAAACAATTTGGATAAACATCTAATTATCAGAAAAAAGTAGTATTTCATATATTTGAAATAATCTGCGTTAAAAAAACCGCAAAAAATCATAATTAGCGCCAAAAACTCGAAAAACCCATTTTTTCACTCATGGGGGTTTTTTGGGACCGAATAAAACAGACTTTTGGGGGGATATTTGAAAAATAATATTTTATTCGCATTCTGTGACTAATTGTGATTAGAAGTGGTGAATTTTGAACTAGATATACCTAATATTGAGAATTCTGAATAAAATGTACAAAAACGTCTTTTTTTTCTTCTGCGAAATAGGCCCCCAACTTCATGGGGCTTGCGCCACCTCTAAATATCTTTTTTTTTCAAAAAAAAAAAGAAAGGATGCCTTAACTTTTTTGTGGATTCGAACGAATTTCCGGGCGTTTTGCATAAAAATTTGAAAATGAATTTGTTGGACCACCCAAATGCAGAGTCAAGTAGATCACAATAAAACTATTTTTTATTCAAACTATAATTGTACTAATATAAGATTTTGGATTTATTATCACATTTGCTGTTCGCCTGATTATTCCAGCGGTTTACTGCTGGTCGTAGACCCACGATGCTGAACTAATCGGATAAACAGCAGCTGCTTCGACATCCAGCATGATAAATACAGAGATTCCCTTAAATTGCTTGAAAGACTTCATGTTTTTCCAAAAGTATCCTAATGATAAGGTGTCCAGCATCTCGAGTATCTCGAATAATGAATAATTATTTAAGAAAATTGTAATTGGACCTACAATATGTTATAATCTTCCATTTTGAGGATAATTTCTCATGCTGCACTCTCTCGGGATAAGTGATCTAAAAGGAAACTGGCTTTCATTCCCCTCGTATCGAAAAATGCAATAATACGGAATAAAGCAGAAGAAGCAAAAGTTCCAGTCGCCCAAAGTTGAGCGAGACCGTATTCGATCACGTTCGACTCATAAGCCCCCTTGATTCGCGCGCTCGAGATTTAATTGGAGTTATAGCCAATTTAATGCCAGTTCCAGTCGACTGAGTTCTCGGCCGATTCGATCCCCATGGAAATGAGAAGAGCACACGTTATAGCAAACGTGTGACACAAATGAGCCCGATGATAAAGTGTCAAAAATAAGGTTAGAGGAAGCAAAGTTTGAAACGAACATGGATGGGTTGGGTAAAGTATAAAGTTAGTAAGAGAGAAAAGTGAGATAGAGCGAGAAGGAGAAATTACTGCAGGTTCATCTATAACTAACTGACCAAGTTTGGCCAGCCAAAGCGGTCTATGGTCCTGCAGAATTCCACAGAATCTGCTGACGGTGTAAAGTGCACGAGATCATACCAATTAATTAAACTCTCGTTGAGAAATTTCCCCCTCGGACTAAGAACCAAGTACAATGATCTAACAGACTCTTGAAATTCCCAAGATAGACCTTACATTCCAACTCTGATTCAGGGTTACGTGCTTTCAGTTTGTAGGATAAGATCATTGATAGGATTGAAATATTGAAGTCTCCTTGTCCCTGCTTAACTGGATTGAAGTTGTCGAGCGCTTTGCTTCGAGATTAATCTACTTCTCTTTGTAATTTTGATTTACTTGAATTGGATTTATTGAAATTAGAGGGACAAAACTTGAGAGAGGGGAAATATTAGATAGTGACTCAATCTCCGCAAATTGCGAAGCTGGATTTCTTAGATGAGATGACACTTCAAATATTGTTCTTTTCTCATGAAGTTGGAGAAGAATTCTCGCGATATTATTTAATTTGGGAATTTTTCTGCATAGTATTTTTTACTTTGATGATAATTTTTTTCTTTTTATCAAATTACGATTGACGTCTTATTTATTGGCTTATAAGAGGGTACAATTAAATAATCTGCATCAGAAGTTATTTTTGAAAAAGCTCAGGGATCTGCATCGAATAAAAGTACTGCCGTTCAGTATCAATTGATTTCAGTACATTTTTTTGGAGCCATATCTTGTATATGGATATGAAATTGAGAAATTATTCGGATGCGAAAGTTAAAAAAAAAATTTACTTCAGGGATTTATGAATCTTTAGAGCAGTTCTCAACTGTATCTTCAAATGGCAAAGTTAGAGTTCAAATTATGTGAGATAAAAAAATTTTGCTACAAAATTATCAAAAAGTAAAAGAAACTTAATATTGATTTTGAATAAGTTCAGACATTTTTGTATAGATTTGAGTGGAATTAGTTGCAATTTAAGACCTCATCAACTAAATTTAAAAATTAAATCTGCATTTCAGCTAAACTTGATTTAAAATAATGTCAGTTTTGCTTGAATCTACATTTTTACTAAATTTAACACGAGCCAATTCAACACGTAAAAATTTTGAGTAGTCTTCTTTATTGTGAATGGTGCATTCATAAATCAAAGCATGAACCCCCTGGTAGAGGGATTTTATTATCAATAAAAGTGGGATTATTCTGCAAAAACATTTTATTACTCAGATTATTCGGTACTTGAGTTTATTTTTTTAGGAGCATCAGCTTCGAGGATGCAAACATGAAAAAGACCTTTCAATGATTCAAAAATGGTTCTAATTAAAATTTTATGGACCCTCTAGTTGACGATTATATTGGCAGGAAAATCTTTGTTCAAATCAAAAAAATTCTATCATTAATGGGATGAAAAAAATAATTGAAATTATCACACCTCAATGGTATCGATTCAGTAACAAATAAGTAAAATTGCCCCAGTTCTAGGTAAAATTTGACTGACTTTAGAACTACATTATTAAACTCTGATAATGCTGTCTTTTCAGACTAATTTTTCTACAGTTCTAATGAATTTCCCTGAATTTAGTCACAATCAATTTTGGGATGAAATAAGTGTAAGTTATTGCTCTCAATATGTAGGTACACTTTAATGCAATATTCTCAATTTTACGGGAAAGAATGATAAATACTTTGGTAAATTGGATAGCAATATTATATTTATTAATTTTTTATATTTTTCTAAATACTAAGACAAATTGACAAAAGTTGAGCATGATTGTTAGGGTGGTCCGAAAATTTTTTTTTGAATTTTTATGCGAAACGCCCGGGAGTTTGTTCGAATCCACAAAAAAAAAACGCATTTTTTTTTTGAAAAAAAAAATCTTCTAGAGGTGGCGGAAGCCCCATGAAGTTTAACACGTATTTCCAAAAAGAAAAAAATTTTCCATAAATTTCATTCAGAATTCTCAATATTAGGTGAATCGAGTTCGAAATTCACGACTTCTCTTCACAATTAGTCACAGAATGCGAATTAAATATTACTTTTCAAATATCACCCCCATAAGTCTGTTTTATAGGATCCCAAAAAACTCCCATAAGTGAAAAAATGGGTTTTTCCAGTTTTTGGCGCTAATTATGATTTTCTTGCGTTTTTTTTTTAAATGCAGATTGTTTCAAATACATGAAATACTACTTTCTACTGATAATTAGATGTTTATTTAAATTTCCTAAACAATTTATTATTGTTTTTCGCAACTTTCCCTTAGAAAAGGGTTAGAAAGTCAAGGTTGTTTCTGGATTTTTCAACTTATTTTCAACGTTCTAGTTAAGGCAAGATAATAATCAATTAGAGTTAACAAAAATAATTGTTTGAACAATTCGTTATTAATTATAACAATATTCTCTTAGAATAATGCTACGATGTGGCGTTTTTTTTTCTAAAATTTTCAACTTTTTGTCCACTTTTCACTTGAAGTAAGTGATTATGTAATTTAATTAGGGGAAAAAAATGTTCAAACAAATTGTAAATGTTTATAGTTATCTTGTTCTATATTAATACTACATAGTTCCGGTTTTTTCCTTAAATTTTTAACTTTTCATCATTTTTCAATTAGATTAAAGTAGTAATTATTAAATGTTAAAAAAATGATTGCTTAAACAATTTATTATCATTGCTTATAATATTTTCTTTGCTCAATGATAGTAACTTGCGGGTTTTTCTGAAAATTTTTACCATTTGACCACTTTTCACTTGAACTCTATTAATATTTAATTTAATTAAACAATAAAAATTGTTTGAACAAATTATCATTGTTCATGGCTTTCTCCTCTTAGATAAGTGCCAAAAAGTTATGGTTCGTTCTAAATTCTTAAGCTTTTTGTCCACTTTTCACTTAGTAAGGTAATAATTAATGCGAGTTAACAAACATGCCTACTTAAACAATTCATTATTGTTTATAACCATTATCTCTCAGACAAGTGCTAGAAAGTTGTGTTTTTTTCTAAAATGTTTAATTTTGCACTGAATGGAATTTATGAGAAATTCAATTCGATTGAATTGATTTAATTGTTGGTTAAATTATATTATTTTTTATTTAAAATAAATTTTTTTTTTCGAAATCACAATCATCATATTTTTGATCAAAAGTGTATATTTTTAGGTCAAAAATTCAACTTTTCGGTTGAGAGTTGAACTAATTTCCTAAAAATTCCATTTTTGCTTTGGAGTTCCATAATTTCAGTAGAAAATTCGAAATTCAAGTTTCACTGAATGAATTCAGCTTTTTTATTATGATTAACTTTTTTTTAACATTGGAAAAAGAACAAAAATAATTTACTTAAAACAATACGATACTTTTTTAAATATAATTCTCTCTAATACTTACTTATTATTTGGTCACAACTAAAAAGGTAAAACAGAGTTAAACATTTTAGAAAAAACCGCAACTTTTCAGCACTATTCTAAGAGAAGAAAGCTATAAACAATAATAATTTGTTGAAACAATAGTTTGCGTTAAATCAAGTTGCATATTAACCGGGTTTAGGTGAAAAGTGTGCAAAAAGTAAAAATTAAAAAAAACCCGCAAGTTTCTATCATTAAACGAAGAAAATATTATTAGTAATGATAATAATTTGTCTAAATACTTATTTTTTAACATGAATTAATTATTAGGTACTTTATTCTAATTGAAAAGTGATAAGAAGTTGAAAAATCCGGGAAGAAACCGCATTTATGTAGTATTGATCTAGAAGGAGATAGCTTTAAGCATTTACAATTTGTTCAAACAATTATCTTTGCTACATGAAATTAAATAATTACTTACTTCAAGTGAAAAGTGGACAAAGAGTTGAAAATTTCAGAAAAAAAACCGCAACTTTGTAGCATTATTCTAAAAGAATATTGTTATTATTAATAATAAATTGTTTAAACAAATATTTTTCTTAACTTCAACTGATTATTACCTCGCTCCAACTGAAACGTTGGAAATAAGTGGAAAAATTAAGAAAAAACCTTGACTTTCTAACCTTTCTCTAAGAGAAATTTGCTTGAAAACAATAATAAATTCTTTCGAAAATTCAAATAAACATATAAATATCAGTATAAAGCAGTACTTCTTGTATGAAACATTCTGCGTTTAAAAAACCGCAAAAAAATCATAATTAGCTTATGAGGGCAATATTCGAAAAGTAATATTTTATTCGCATTCTATGACTAATTGTAAAGGCGAATAGTCAATTCCAAATTCGAATAACATAATATTGAGAATTCTGAATAAAATTAAAAAAACGTCTTTTTTTCTTATTGTAAATACGTGTTAAACTTCATGGGGTTTGCGTCACCTCTTATTATTTTTTCCAAGAACCAAAAATGCGTTTTTTTATGGATTCGAAAAAATTTCCGGACGTTTTACATAAAAATTGAAAAAAAGTTTTTAATGCGTTTTTGCAACACCCTAATGATTATTCATGACAGTTTTAACCAAAAAAAAATTTCCCAAAGCGCCTCAAGTACTTTTCTTTCATCAAACCTAGTTTCAGGAAGTACGAGAATAGAAAACTGAAATATGCACATGTATATTCTGAATTTTCAAAAAAAAAAAGTAATATTAAATCTTGAACACTGCCAAAATGTCTTTTTGTACAAACGTACTATACTGAGGTATTCACAAAAAAGTGTTATTTCAAAGAATCTCAATATGCAACACAATTCTTTTGAGTGCAGACAACATGAAAGTCATTTGGATCTGTTACATAAAGTCAATCCATTTATTATAAATGTGTATACCCACATTTCTTTTCTTTCTGAACTCTGCAAAATGAACGAGGTTTTAAAAAAAAATCAATCTTCTGTAATAATTTATAGAGCATCCCGCAAGATATATCTATGTGACGCTGCGGATCGAGGATTTTCCCAGCGAGTTTTTGCATGTGGACCACCTGGCTTGAACATTTATTGGTTATCGCGAAATGATACGTTCGCGAATGCTCGGCACGATGCGATCGATGAGGAACGAGTTTGAAAGCGAGCATGGATGTACAATTATGAGGACTCTCTGGACAAAGGACGCGTTTACGCCTCTGTCATCAGAGAGCCCGATTGTTATAAATGTTTATTTTAGTTACTATAACTAGTTAATCTACGGGGTGATGTCAGGATACCTAAGACTAAGAAAAGGTGTGATGCTTGGGAAAGAAGATGTCAGCGAGTTGAAGAGATTCGTTCTTCTCTGCAAGTGTTCTTCTAGGCGCCGACGGATTTGTATCTGAGTGAATCGCGGTGAATTGAGTGAAGGATTCAGGACATTCATTTTGAGACCCTATGCAGAGTCGTTAGAGACTGCCGCATTCAGAGTTCCAAGATTTCCACATTTCTCAGTGAGAAGCCTCTTGGTTTATTTACAGAAAGGTACAAATCGATGCAGAAGACTTCCGTTTAGCTGAACTTCCATTTACCTGAACGCTTCCACGCTCGTTTATCTGAACTTAAGCGGCCCCTCTCCCCCCACTACTCTCGAGTAGACACGGCAACTGACGGTAGCAACCAATTAGAAGTCACCTCTAGAAACACCAATGCAAAGGGGGACAGTAGTGGGAATTTCTTTCGAGTTCAGATAAACGAATGTTTACGTCGCGTAGCGGTTCAGCTAAACGGAAGTATTCTGTACTTGGAATTTGATGTCTCGCGGGAAAAATCGAGTCATTCGTAACTTGAAGAAAGTCAAGTATCCGGCAAAGTGAAACGTGATTGATAATGCTGTTACGGTGATCGAAAGCCGCGTTTTTCTCTCCTTTGTACAAAATTGCGTTCCGAACAAGTCGAACAGTTCGAGAGCTCTGCAGAAATCTGGTTAACTCGTTGAGAGTAGTGGAGTTCTTTTTCAGAAGTGTAGGATATTTTTGAGCGATTTATGAAAGCGCGAAATATCTCGACTGAAAAAAAAACTGGGCGACTCGTGAAGAGTAATGGACTATTAATCGGGATTGATCGTTGCGTTGAGAGTAAGTATTTACAAGTAAGAAAATGTAGGTATTTATCATACGAGTATTAAGATAAAGGAGCAATACTCTGCTTACTTTCTAGCATGGACTCAAATAATTAAGACATGCAAGTCAGGGGGCTCGATATACTTTGATACTTATGTGTATATAGTAAGATGCGAAGCAACACTGGGGGAAAAAAATTACATACCCTTCGTTTTTTGTTATTATTTTTTGAAAAATAATCAAGAAAACTACGCAGTCATAATATCAATCTTACTGCGCTCGAACGCGCGATCACTTGTGGTTTGTACTCAATTTAGAGAATAAAATCAGGCTATCCATTATCGTTCGAGCAGCAGCTTTCTTTCTCTTGTCGATGGTTTCTGAAACATTCTAAATTCTGTCAACACTATTCCGATTTCATGCGATTTCTACGGTCAGCGATCCTTTTGCTTTGGCCCAACGATTTATCTACTTTTTTTATTCAAGTAGACATTTATTTCTCGCCTTATAAATTAGTCAGTTCTCATTCGTTTCACGATTGAAATAATTTTACATATTTGATGATTATCAAACTTTTGTGTTTCATGAGAACAGAAACATACAAAAATGATTAATTAACCAAGAAATATCTGACAATAAATAAGAACTCAAATATTTTTAATTAATGTCGCAGTATTAATAAATTCTTTAAAAGTATCAAGTCATAAAATATGTTGATTAGCAGCAGAGGATTACATATGAACTGAAGTGCTCATTTTCAATTTCTGTTCACAAAAGCCGAACAATTTATGTAACAAAGGCAAGAATCCCTTAATTGGAAATTCTGTTTGAAGCCATTTTATAATCCATTTGCCTGCAACTAATTTCAGTATAATAAGCTAAACTGTGACAAAAATTAGAAAAAAAGAGCTATTTGTATTATATATAGATGATTTCACGTGAAAGGAATAAAAATTGTTTTATAATCGCGTCAAATATTTATAAGTATGCCACGTTTTTTTATAACTTTTTAGTGTTTTAAAATAGATAATTTGCTTGAATACGGTTGCAATATTTTAGAATTCAAATTTTAAGCTTGTCTCGTTTTAATCTTTTCCTTAGATCATCTATCGCGAAACTGTTAATAGGGTTGTACTTATTCAAGTTTATCGAATCTACTAGATCTTCCTGGTAACCAGTGGTCATTAATTGGGAAAGCTTGTGTTACCTGTTGTACATGAGGACGTCGGGTTTCCACAACTTGTTGGGTGTGATTCGAAGACCCTTAACTCCCCCATATTCTGACTCGTTCCACTGCAAATTATAGTCCGTCCATTCCTAAAAAGAAATAAATTCTCAGATTAGTGAATTCTTTTTTTCAAATAAATGAATGTTCAAAATTTGAGACAGAGCTGCCACTTCTAACAGTACACTGAGAAAAAAAATTTTGTGATCGCAACAAAACCGTTTTTTTAAGCAGTTTTTGTTGGCACTGCAAAATTTTGGTTGTTGGCACAAAACTATTTTGTTGGACGAGCAAAATATTCTGTTG
>WSXT02195203.1:9038-19288 GCA_011762715.2 Neuroterus valhalla
ATTGGTGTCGCCTGAGGATCACCACCCCCAATACTGCCCCCCCCCCCCCAAGTCATGAAACTTTATCAATAGGTGAACATTCCATGTCATCAACCGTAATCACACTGTTGATACCCACAACCCCCTCCGTGTTAACGTAATATATGGACAGCTTCTCCTTTTCCACGAAAAACTAAAAAAATGAAGATCGCGTTTTTTTCTTATTGATATAGCTGAAGTTTTTATACTGTTTGGCTCCTACTATAGGAATATAAATTGCTAGCCAAATCTTTATTTTGCTTCGCACATGTATTTTCAAAAAATTGGGATGAACCGTAATGAAAATGTGTGGCAGTCAATATTTTCAGTCATGATTCACTTACTCATGATCAATATTACTATAATATGATAGCAGTCTGAAAGAAGAGTGAAGGATGGAGTTACCAATATGTAGATATGAATATTTGATCCTAACTCCACTGAAATGGCCATATTCCTTGCCTGCGACGTGGAACCGAAACGGCATATTCCTCACCAGTGACGAGTGCTTATGTGGAGTGCGTCTCCATTACTTCCTCCGAGGGTAAAAGAGCTGTCAGATGTATCAATGAAGGAGCACTGCACCTGTGTAAAAACTCCACAAACACACATGTCACTCATTGGAAATACTCTATTCCAGAATAGCTATTGCAGGCATGTGAATATGGCAATTTCAGTGATTTAAACCTCCTTAAATCGTGGCCTGTGCTTTGCTTCAATCGCAAACACCTTATTCTTTTTCTTTTAGATTATTCAGGGGTACTACTAGATTCATTGGACGAATGGGTATCAACGGAGGATCCTGTAAAGTACGGCTCAACTGAACCATGCGTTTTGCCATTACCATCACCAATGCCTAACTTGTATAGTGGAGAGACAACAAAATCAAAAGTAAGCATAATTGAGCTGGTTCTTTACAACATCGCAGCTCTGCTCGGTTGGGCGGCGGCTGGCTATGATCTGCGAATATCAAACGTTCCCACGATTTATCCGAAATTACAACCAATACTGAACGACGGCAAAGGAGATGCACCAAGATGGTGTTTTCAAGCTGGTACTTGTTCAGATACAAATTCTGGATACTTAGGTCCGGTGTATGAATTCAGATCGAGTAGTGGTTATCCACATAATACTTATCATGGACCTGCTCGACATTATAGGTTTGTTAGCATTTTTATCTCGAAATGTAGAATAATCAATTAAGTTCAACTTTTGATTTATGTTCCGTCATCGGGAGACTGCACACTGAGAAATCGGTTAATGGGAGTAAAGGATATTGCAGAGACTGCGAGGATGGCACGAAAGAATGCGCAAGACTTCTAAGGATTCGCGAATACTTTTAGGCCGACGTGCTATCTCTTGTAATAATTGGCTGCATGCGGCCATTGTTTGAGAAATTTAACTTATGGGTAAAAAATTATTACTTCTTAGTCCATGAAGGCCGTTTGACGGTTTCAATCCATAATCCAGGTGCTAAAATATAGCTATTACGGGAGCAATCCCGAGCGAGAAAATGGGAATTAGATACTGAGAGTCGGAGGAATACAAGAAAACAAAGCATTGGAAGATATAACGGGGGCTTATCACGGCTAACACGAATAGACAGATAGTCCTTCCAAAAGGTGGCGGGTTGACGTGGTAAAGGAGACTAGGGCAGCAATTCCCTTCGTGCAGAGCGCTGCTGAATCCGATTGTTTGGTAAAATTCTGTTACGTAGCATTTTCAGCTGAGAGCATAAGAACATAAAAATAAGAATAATAAAAAAACAAGCAACCAATCAGTGAATGCGTCTCGAGAACTAGAAGTCAACAGTAAAATAGCGTAGATTACTCATTCAGGTAAAAAATCTTGTCGAATTCTTTATTTTTTATTTACATGAAGTCAGAATGAAACGCAAATCTCCCTCTCTTCTTAAACTGAAGGCAACCTTTACGCACTGATGAACCTTAAAGGGATTTTTATATGTTTTATGAAAATATTTCTTCTAATCTCATGTAAACAAAGTCTTAGAGAAGGACTTCTGCTAGTCCGAAACGTCGACGAAAAACATTGTTTATGAGCCAGTAAACAATTATTTCTAAACCGTTTAGCCAGTGAAGTTGTTTTCAAGTGTTCAAATATATGTGTTAAAGTTACAGAAAAGCTTTACTATCTGTGTTTCTGATATAAGTTAGGTGTTTTTTATTATTTTTCTTCTCTTTCTTTTAGACCATTTCTGAGTAGTATGGCAGGGATGGCGCCGACCTTCCCATCAGCCATATTATCTGACAAGTCATTACGTTTTACGGATTCTCCTCAACATCACATCAGCAACACTGATTCAAATGCACTGACACCAAGTCCAAGTAGGAAAATCTTTAGCACAAGTTATGAAGATACCTATTCATCAGAGGTCGCGGGGATCGAACGAATACCCATATCGTACATAAGAGATTTTCCCCCGTTTTCTGATTTTGGACTACCAATGTATAGCGTCATCTATCAGGGGTATTATCGACCTTCTAAACCTGGATATTTTGAATCTTTCGATTATCAGTAAGTGCACTCATTAATTCATGGATCACAGTCCGTCTCCTATTTTTCCCTTCAAATTAGAAAAATCTCTTAAAACGCTTAAAAGCAGAAAGGTCTGGATTTTTTTTCTTTTTTCCACAAAGATTCGATTGATTCTTCAAGAATTATTTTTGGAAATGGTGTAGGAATATAAAGACTAGTCGGAAACTTCCAAACTATGAGAAGAAATTGTCATATTGTAGAAACATAGATGCATATGTTATGACCTAAGTTTAAAGATTCTGTAAAATCCGATAATCTGCTCCAAACCGTGCCTTTCTCCATATTCTAAGAATATTGTTGTGAGAATATTATGGTTCTTTATTTTTATGATATTGGCATCGCAACGCAACTGTCAAACCCATCGTGGGTTCAGTGTCTAGCTTTAGGCTAATCCTCTTTATATGATGATCGCTGCATCGCCCTTTGTTACTTCCGTTAACGATGTACCCCTTCCAGCATTTCCGTTCCTTTCACTCTATCTACTTTCTTTCGCATTTGAAGCTACCATCCCTTCTACCTCAAAGGCGACTCCTCCAGATCCTTTAAATTCGGATCTATAATATTTACAACTATTTACGCATTCAAGAGCCGGATGCATTTTCGTTTGGACGAACGGCATCTCATATATGAAGCTGTTAAGCTGAAAATCTTTCACCACATTAAAACAAACGTGAAACAAGAACGTAAACGACAAAGATCGGAGATTTCAACATGAAACGTGTCTCTAATACACAGCACGTGGATGGGGATAAGTGATTTTTTTGGCGTAAAAAACTGTTATAATCCACAACAAGAAGGAGCAAAAATTTTAATAGAGAAAACTCTCCTAATTCTCAGCTACGAGTAAACATTTTAACATTGTGAGGTCTTTTAGTCTATGACCACGGTTCCTTTGAAATTACTCTGAGCGTGTTGGACAATCCAACTTCGAATTTGTTTTTTTGGAAGGTACAGAACTGAGTTGTGCATATTTATAGCGTTTCAGTTTTGAGAAGAATATAAAGAAGACTCACCCACTTTTTGGGACTACTTATTTTTTTACACGTGACGTTGACACTGATAGAGTATCCGAAGGATATACAGACAATCTTACAACTCCCAACTTCATGAATATACGCGACACTTGAGTGATATTGATTTTAATAGAAAATGTGGCTAGTGAAATAAAAATTGAAAAGTCTGAACATTTCCAATAAAAAAAAAGAGATAGAAAGTATTTAGATTTTGACATTTGACAACGACGGCAGCTAACCTCAACCTCGCTCAGTTTGCTGTCGGTAAAATAGTTTCAATTTTCGAATTCAAATTTTAAATAATGGAATAGATGCAACTGGAAGTAAGCATGACGAATGCATTAACTTTTTGAATGGATATATTTATGATTCAGGGGAAATATGTGAATTCAGACATTTCTGAATCTACCAAGTTCGACATTTGAGTTTTCCAAACTTGTGACTTTCCGAAGATTCGTTTACGAATGCCAAATTCATGATTTAGCGGAGGAATAAATACAAAATAAATAATCACCCACTTCTCCAGACTTCTAAAACTTCGACTTCGAATTTTGAATTCCAGAAGTAGGTATTTTGTCAAATATGACAGAATTATACATTCATCAATCCACCAAAAAAAGAAAAAATTACAACTGATTAAAATATTCAAATTACGAATTCATCAAATCCTAAGTTTCAGAATTTTGTTATTTCTAAAATGTGGGTCTAATATATACATACATTTATGAATTTGCCAAAAATGTATGTCGACTTAATCAAATTTGATTTTCAAAAATCCGAAAGTCGGTTCAATAAAAATTTATTCAAGTAGCCAGAAAATAATTCTGCTAATCACCCTCTTCCAAAAAATTTGGAATTCCAAGGTTCTAAGAATCGTTCTATTAAAAATTGGCGACTAAAAATTCACCTTTATCAAATTTTCCAATTTCAATATTGGTTTCATTGCATGAACTGTATTTTGTAATAATTTATTCTCTTCCCTTTTACGGGTTTAAGAGCTTCCGTTCCCTTTACAACAGATTACAGAAATTCCTGAAACTAATAATTCTACCTTAAGTGTAACGCTAAAAAAGGACTTCCTCGGATATTTGCTATTATTTATATATAGTACATTCGCATGATCAAGCCTAAAGGACCTTCGTTTCCTCTTACTATCTCTCAATTTTATGGATTTCTCGACTTTTTACTTTATTTCTCTAACGTCCTCTCCATTGGACAAACCCTTGTCTTTTTCTTCTCTTAGTTCTACCAGTCCCCACATTCATTCTACTTCCTGTTCACTTCCATCCAATATTTCTCTCACACCCCTGCCCTCCTTCTTCTCTCCAGTAGACACCTGCAACACTAGTTACACCTCCACACATCCTACATATTTTCTCTTTTCGTCCATCTAGTATCTATTCGCTCTCATTCCCTCTCCCATTCTAAACCGTAACACTCTTTCCACTTACTCTCCTTTTTGAACTTTGTCAGGTATCCCGGTATCCCAACCCATTGAACCATCTTATACCACTTGTTGTACTGCGATTCCATAGTTTTTCCCCATCTTTCCTCTTTATGCCTTATAATCATCTTCAGTTCTATTTCATGCCCTTCTACATAACCTTCATGAAAACCACATTCTTTTGTCATTCGCTGCCTCTCTCCTTCCCGTTTGGAGCCGTTTGTATTGCCTCTATTCTCTCTAGACCTAATTTCTTTAATGAACGCTTGTGCGATTTTGGTTCCCTTTCCAGCATCTCTTCAAACTTTCATGCCCTTTTCACTTGCCGAACTACCATTTTCTTTCCACCCAGTTCTTCCCTTAGCATATATCTTGGGCAACTCCAACTTACCTCCATAATCCACCTCAAGCATCTTTCGTGAAGACTCCCCGCTCTTTTTGCTCCTTCCGCCCTCATATTTCTACTCCATAGCACACGACTGCCCTCACTGAAACATCAAACATCCATATTCTCATCCTCCAATCATTCTTGAACCTTCTCTTCCCTATGCCCCAAACTTGGCCCATTATTTTACTCGCAAACTCCATCCTTCTTCTTACTTGCAGCTCGTTACCTATCCCTGATTCAAACTAAAACCCTAAGTTACAGATTTCTTCCACCAGTTCAAACGTTTCTCCGTTGAACTTCCACTTGTGCTCTATTTTCTTTCTTCTATTCCTGAAGCACATGATCTTTGTCTCACTAACATTTACTGTTAAACCATTTCCCCTTACGTACTCTTCAAACCTTCTCAACATCAAATTCAATCCTTCTTCATCCTCTGCCAATAGTACATCATCCGCATATGCTAAAGAGTAAAGCTTACTGCTTCCTAAGATCGTCTCTCCTTTTCTGTTGTTCTTGAGCTTTCCTTTAAATGTTCAGAGTTCACTGAGTCGAACGCTGCTTTAATACCTTTCCTCCCTGATCTCATCATTATTACATCCCATTTTTCCATTTCCTTCCACAAACCTGAGTTCTTGTTTTTTAATCCCGAAACATTCCAGAATGCCACTTCCTCCTCTGCTCTTGTTCTTGATTCTATGTTTTTTTGCCTCTCTTAAACCCCACCGCGTTCCTTTCACTCCCACTCCGCATTAAGACGTCTATTTCCCTCCCTAGTTTTGTTTGACAAACTTTCTAAACTATAATCTCTAATTGTATTGGTTCTTCGAAATATTCGCAGTTTTATTACACAATTAATATGCATTGGTATATTTATTCTGAAAAATCGGCATATAGAATCGCAGTTGAGAGACTCTTTATAGTCTCTGAATATACTTGGATCGGTTGTTATAAAAGTCAGATAACTCCTTAGATAGATTTCCAAGCATGGATAAGACCCCCTGACCACGCTTTCAAGATGAGATTTTACGAGTGAGACTTCTTTGGGGTCCGATTGATGGGAAAGTGCGTTTGGTCGCTTGTTTTCCCTAAATGAACGATGCGTGATATAGTCCTTGAAACCGCTTAGGGAAACGTTTCAGTAGAAGCGTAAAAGACATTCAAAAATGGCTTTTACGCTGGATTTTCGGGGTCCATTCGTGAGTCCTCTTTTTGGACTAGTTTTTGAATAGTGAGGAATGTACTTCATCGGTCTGTTACGAGATTGGCTGTACCTGCCAGGGGTTTTGATGTCCTCCGTTAGGACTGTCCATGTGGCCGAGATGTGGTTGCGCGTTTTGACTGAAATTTCGATATCCTATGAAGGAGCCCTTAGTTCAAAGCCACTCGCGCATGAATTCGATGTGATATACATGGTCATTCCAATCCTCATGTCCTCGGACAGCAACCAGCTTAGACCTATCACATCAAGTTCTGGAAAGTTCTGAGTGCGTAGAAGGCGATTTATTGTCTTTTTCCGAGAGCTATCAGGACTTGAGGCACCACGATTCATCTATAATTTTGGTGAATAGAGCGTAAGAATTATGATCGTCAAACTCAACGTGAGGTAGTGAACTTGATGATGCCGTCTGCGAGCTTTTCGCGGAGTTGCGTATTATTAAATGTCGTGTTTTACAGCTAGCCTTTGGCGTAACATCTCGTGCACCCGAAACTGACAGTTTTCTGGAACGGCCTGGACCCGCCTCAACTGAATCCTGTGGAATGTTAAATACGACGGTCGACGGAGGTCTCTGTGCATGTGTCTGCCGAGACAGAAGCAGTATGGTAGATGCATACTCTAGTAAGGTGGCAAAAGTTATGAGGTTGGGGGTGCAAACTAGTTCTCTGATTGTCGGTTAGATAACCTCGAGCAAGAGGCTTGTCAAATCCGCTTTGTCATGCTGGAAGAAAGGGGTAATAAAATTAAATGCGAAATTACAGAATGTCGAAGAAAATTATGAATAATATAAAGAATAAGATATGATTGCATTAAGATATTTCCAAAGTTTCAGTCTAATTGATTTTTCTACAAAATTGGTTAGTGAAACATTTTAAAACTTAGCTGCAATATCATAGTTCTAACAACAAAATATTAATTCTCAAAAAATAATCGTTTGCAGTGATGAATATAATGCTTGTTTAGAAATGATATAGTTTTTAAGATTTACAGTTTGATGGTAAATCTGAGTCCAAAGAAGAATAATAAGAATTATGTATTATGGGTTGAAGCAAAGATTAGAAAAAGTGCATTTAGTATCTACTGGAATAAAACTTCCGAAAATCAGGAAAAATTTGATTAAAGCTCTGTTTTCTGAGAATATGGCTCGACATATGATGAGATGGATATTTTTACGCATAGACCAATTGTTAATAATGGATTGCGAGATTATGTTTTAGGTTAGTAAGGTTATATCCAAATTCAACTGCATGATAGCATCTAATGATTATAATAGTTTTAATATTTATCATTATGAAAATCGGATGGGACTATAATTTAGAGCATTAATAATTATCAGTTTTCTATATTAAAAAAACGAAACTGAGTTTTCTTCATAGTTTTCGAATCTCGATCACGCATTTCATGTTTGTTTTGCATAATTATCGATTAATCTGCGTTCTCTGTTCTGAAGAATGCTTTGAGTTATAGCGTATCAGTAATCAGACTTTATTCTCCAAAGCTATCCAATATCATTTTAGCGATCTCAAAATACACGACGAGAAACATTTTATTGTCGCAAAGTTTTTTTCTATCGGAATCCTCATATTGATGTTCGATTTCATGCATGAAAATACATTCCAAAAATTGGAATAGGATAAATTATCTGCCTATTCAAACAAGTTTTCAAGTTGAAGGAGTTCTCGTGTATAAGAAAGAGGCTTACATAATTTGAGGTTATTATTTGTTTTCTCTACTGGACCTTGATAAGAATTCATTTTTTCTTCTTAGATTCACCTTTTACTAATTTTAGATTATTAAATGGGAAATTTCGTATTTATTTTGTACTTCAATACAAGATAAATAAAATTAACGAGAAAGAATTAGAATTCAGTCAAGAGACATTGAATCTATTATCAGGATTGAAAAAAAAAATACGATAAGATCCAAACTTCGGTGCATACACTAAAATTCAAACGGTCATTACGCGTATTTAAAAAATTAAAACGTAGCCAAACATATCACGCGACTACATATTTAAATCTTACTTGTGATGTACTACTTCACGTGACGATTCGAAAAAGGCAGGAGACCAACAATACTGAAAATCGTTAGGCGTCCAAATTCTCCATCCGAATTCGGGACGTAATTCAGCAAAAAATAGATCCACAAACTGCTGAACTGATCATGGTATAAAATTGATTTTGATCGACGGACTCTACAGGATAATTTGTTCAATCCAAAGATTTATCATAGGGACGAACGTATTCAAGAAATAATACAATACGCCACGCTGAAACACACATTCACATTTTTGAACAATTTATACAGAAAACATTCAAATTTTTGACCTCACGTAAAACATAACTAATTGATATTGCCTTCACCTCGATCGTGGCAAAATGGGCTCACAATACCAAATGTGGCGTACTGAATTGGCGAAAAGCCCAGAAAAGCAATATTCGACTCGCTACTTGTAACGATATGCCGTCCTGCCGACGCCACTCTCCCTACATTTCCGCCAAATTACCTTACCACCCAACAGAACTTATAATCTATGTGTAATGACTTGTGACTTAGTTTATCAATTGCCTTTGAATAATGTAGAACTTTGAGCAATATCAGATAGCCGACATTGAGCGAGACACTAGACGCATCTCCCTGAACATTTTTACGATATTCAAAACTCTTATGGATTCGTTCTTTAGCCAACATGATTTTGGCATCATGAGATATATCTGCATCAACCGGGAAATCAATTATCTTCTTTATTTCGTTTGTGAGTTCAATGCCAAAATGCAGCTCATGTGGGGAAAATCCCATAGAACAATATGTCGTGATATTTAGAAAGAACCTTATAATTAAAACATGTTCCACCCAACCTGCATGTGAATCTGAACATAACGTCCTGAAAAGCCGTCATAATTCTCTCATGACGCGTTCAGTTGGATTGCTTTGCGGATGCTGTACCGAAGTATACGCTGCTCGAATTACTGCTTCACGCAACTTATCACTCCAGAGCGGTGAAGTGATTTGTGTTCCGTTATCAGCGAGAATCCGGTTAGGTTTTCCCATCTCAGGTATATGCGAATCAGAAAGCTTTCTTATGGCAGTGACCGAGGTGGCTCTCTTAATCGAGTATATCTTGACATATTTCGAAAATGCGTCCAACAAAACAAAGATGTATTGAATGCCCCCCACCGATCGAGGAAACGGGCCATGAAAATCGACCGTGACAATGTCTCCTGACTTTTCTAAACGTACTAATCGGAATTCACCTTCCATCAATGTGTTGGAGCTCTACTCTCTGACAGAGATCGCAGGGGAGAACAAACTTCTTTAACTCCTTATTCATTGAGAACCAGTAGTAGAATTGCCGGAAACACATCGTTGTTTTGTAAACCCTACTCAAAAGGATCATTTGAACCGGATTGATATTCTATCAGTATCAATATGGACTTATTATCAGTAAGGTTTATTCCAGCTCCCGAATTGAAAAAAATTGCCGATCAGAGAGTCTATCAGGTTCAATCTGGACATCACTTACCTGCATGCTAGTCGGATTTCCGAGTTCATTTTCAACCAGTTTCAGTTTGAATTTTCCATAACTGTCATCAATTTGGATTTCCAAGCTCATTT